>RJWT010014887.1:0-20774 GCA_004365215.1 Cuniculus paca
ACGCAGTGGGGCTCCCTCGGGCCGCCTTTGAGCACTGTGAAAGGGTGCAGCGCCAGGGAGGGAAGGTGTCAATCATCCCCGCGCATGCGTGGAAGGCCGGCTCTGGGATTAGCAGGCTGCCTGCGCCAGCTCGCTGCTCCTGCTGGCTGCTCCTCATTAGCAACCGCCGGGAGCAAAGCTGCGCGAGGCTGTTTGCAGCGAGCTCAGCCACAGGCAGAGGGGTGACTCAAACTCTCCTTTGCCAGTTTCTCTGTTTCCTCCCCCTCTTCCCCTCTTCCCCTCTCCCTCTTTCCCTCTGGGTCTAGGACAATACTCTGGCCAGGACAGTTCCAGTCATAACTGGATCTTCCCACAACTTAGTAGCACACATGAGGATTTGTTGGAGTGGTGTTTTGTTTTGTTTCGCTACTATTAAGCAAGATTGCTTCATAATCCTTTAAGTGTTTTTTAGCCAAGTCGTACTTTCACATCCTGGCCAGCAAGCACGTGATTCACCCGAGGATGTCACGGAGGGAAGGCAGAGACTACGTCTGAAAATAGCTGATGCTGTTTCATTCAGGAGACAAAAAACAACTGAGCTGTGGAAAAGGACAACTGTCTCTTGGGCCAACAGGACCAAAAGACTCAGACTGGAGAGCCACAGAGACGAGAAGGAGGAGCTGCGGAGGTAGGGGTGCAGATGCAAGCAGTTCTTCTCCCTCTCCTGCTCCCGCTCCCTCTTTCACACTCTGCGCTCTGGCGATGGAGCCTTAGGACCGCCAGACGCCCGTGCAGCTTCTACCTGGCAGTGGTGGTCCATTGTCTCAATTTCCCATACCACCAAGATATGTCTGCGTGATTTTTTTTCCCCCTACAATTTACATTCCAACCAGAAAACAAGCTGTATTAGCACCGACAGAAAGGAAATCTGAAGCATTTCTTTAAATGAATATTTCTGATTGATGTTTATTCAGCGGTTTTATGTGATAAGATCTCGCCTAAAACATCAACTTTTTCCTTTCACCCTATCATAAAGATAGTCAATTAAGATCATTCCCGTTTCTCAAAAAACAAACAAAAACATCTAGTGATCTGCCAGAGGTTAAATGGATCCTAATTTGGTGAATTTTTTTTTTAAAGCAAAGGAAAATTCAACCCCAAGACTCAAAGTCCTGGAATAAGGTTCTTTTGACCATTGTGAAATTCTTAACACATTAAGTAAGCACTCACTTGCAGACACCAGACTCTGTATGTTGTCTGATTCTCAAGCAAAAGAGCACAGCACAAATACCAGCTTCTTATTTCTTGCTCTTATCCCTCCATACTACTGTATCTATGCATGGGACCTTAAACAAATGATTTGTATTCTCTAAGTATATATTTTATTACCTTTACTATGAAGATCCCTCTTAAAGAACTTTAATTTCCCATCTAGCTATAAGATGAAATATTTAATACAAAATTCTTCATATTGTCAGTGGCAGTTTTTATTTTAATCTTTAAATATCAAGGGCAATGTGAGTGTCCTAGCACAGACATACCTCATTGCCATAACCTTTGAGAGAAATATCTGTGCAAAATTTTCTTTGCTCTTCTTGGAAAACAAAAATGATGCCATTAGGCTCTGTGAATGAGAAGATAGATGTCAGAGATACAGGATGGTGGAGAGAGGATTTATTAATTTTCTGTGAACTGAGACGCTTTGAAAATGCATAGATTTCCCTTGGAAAATACTTTGGTCCCTAATATTATCTCCAGTAATCAAGAGTTAGTGTCAAAGGTTTGTGAATGGATTTCAGAATGTGCAAGTGGCACCTCCCATCGTTAGCTGTCTACATTTTTTATAACCACTTGCATACTTTTGGTCAACCACTGTAAAATAAACAGTCTTTCCCAAATGTTTTTGTTTTCTTTGACAGCACAGCAATAATTCACTTGGAATGCTGTAGAATGAATAGCACTTTAATGTTGTTGTAAGGCTGGTTTTTTATGATTTCTATTCATCAAGTTGTTTTTAAATTAAAAGATGTCAGATTGAAAAGAACATAAAATACTTTGGAGATGTTTTATACCTATAGCTTTACTTCCTGTTCTCACCAATGCATGTGTGTGTGTGTTCGTGTGTGTATATATGTATGCATAAATATATTTATGCATACATATATTTGAGTATATTTATACTCAACATATATATTTTCATTATTCATCTAAATCATTTATTGCTTTTGTTTTTGTAATTATGCTTTTAGTATATAAATTATGGTAGTTTTATGTCCATCCGAATGAAGATGTAAATTAATATTTATTCTTGCCGAGAGAGATTTTCAAAAAAATGTCCTAACACATTTCCTGCTTACTTGGTAAAAAGTCTTAATCCTTTTTCTCCATTCAGGCCCATAAATACTAAAGGAATATAAGGGGAAAAAAAGTTATAAATAGTTTGTTTCAAATTTGGTATAGTATGGTCAGAAGAGCTTTATTTTCTTTCTTTTGAGGGTGGGAGGATATTGTTACAGCTATGCCATATCAAAAATGGATGGAAAAAAATAACTTGAGAAACTGCATAATCTCTGTGCATTATTGTAAAAGGCAACATTTGAAAGAAGAAATTGGAGTTTGGGTGGTGTTACATTTTCATCTTATTCATCCTCCTCTCTGAGAAACCTGTTTTTATTCTCTACATAGCTTGAGACCTGAGATGTACAAACGCATAAATAAGTCTTGTGGTGAGTTTAATTCTAGAGGCTGGGAGTGTAATCAACTGAGCCATCACACCTACATTCCTTGCAAGTGGTTAGCCTCAGATCCCTGGCCTGGCTTTGGGATTCTCCAGTAGAGAGCAGTGAAACACTGTGAGTAAACCTAATTCTGGAAACCAGAATAGATTCCAAGCTAGGAAAAAAGGCAACTGGCAGGCTCATCAGGGCTGCAAAAAAATTGAGGAAGCTGGGCTTGTAAAAAAATTTTTTTAAATGGACATGTGTTTAACGTTTGACACCACTAGTCTTATTAGCAATATTATATGTATTTAGATCTTCAAGTGTTAGTCTAAACATCACTTGACAGTAAGGTGGAAAACACAAAAGAGAGCATGTGTTTTCTAAAAACTAGCTTCTTATTTTATTCTACAGTTCCTAGACTGTTACACATTTACTAACTTTACTATTGCATGTTTACTAGGTAACTTTCATTGATACTTAGTATTATAAATGTCAGCTCTTGAATTTGGCCACCTACCTTGGCAGTTCTTCCGCCAAAGCTTGGTAAATCAAGTAGAGAAGTTTATACTGACTCACTGTGTAACATTGTTGCAGAGAACGTTTTCTAAGAAGTTTGAAAACAGTTCTCAGTGGCTCCAGTTCAAAATGAGGTTCATAGTGAGGATGTGTGAATGGTGCTCCCAGGTGAAATGATTTATGGCATTACACATTAACTTGTTAACGGAATAACACAAAAGTGTGAACGTTTGCTGAACACCTCACCTTTGGGAGAGGTGCAGATAGGTTCTTCTTCCAATCAACAATTGCATGATGACAGAAAACAGTGAATGAAATGTTTGTGCTGGGCTGCTCTTAAAGAAAATATGTATTCTCACAAAAGGAAGTATGAGCATTCGCAACCCCATGATGTGGTATATGATTTGATCTACTGCTTTTCTTGAATGAAAAGAATATAATACTTTTTTTGAGGCAAAGATATCAGAGAAGACATCTAAGGAAATAAGCAGAGTAGTCATTTGCTCTACTGAAGTGAGGAATAATACCGTATGTATATATATATCACATAAACTTTTGGCCAGTGGTTTGATGAGTTCCCATGCTGCAACTTTTTCTATCTTCAAAGCGCTGGGCTCAAATGCCAGCCTCTGTGGACAGGCTGCCAAAATCCTCAGTGAAGCATGGGGCACTACACATTAAAGGGGAGAGGTCAGCATGGGCACCATGCCCAAAAAGCACGCTGTACAGCAGAGTGAACTTCGAATAGGCCGGCTCACATCAAAAGTCACCATGTGTTTTACTTTTCCCTAGTGATCGTCTGACCTTCATTTGAAATCTTCTCTAAGCCATTCTATCTTGAAGGCCCCCTCTGTTTCCTTCAAAGCCCCTCACTACAGCACCACTCCAGCAAAAAGAAATAGGAAAACTACTTCCAGAGGGCAAATACAACTTCAGCCAGCACATCAGATAGCTAAGCTTCCTGAAGCTGAAGACACAGGCAGATGCAAAGGTGCACTGCTTGGGAAACCAGTCTGGCTGTCCCAAGTCAACATTCCACCCCTTGACTTTTCCCAAGGTTTCGGTAAGAAAACACTCTTTTTTTGGTCTTTCTTTTTTTCCTCTTTCTTTCCTTTTTCTTGTTCTTATCAGTTCAAACAAGAACAATGAATTCCACAAGCCCACAAGAATGTGACAAGGTGTCAACAAAGCCAACCAGGAAGGTGATGTATGGCCCCTACAGCTCCCATAAATCACTTCACAACCAGGACTACAAAGAATGAACCAGCAACCCAGAGCCAGGAGTGCAGCTTGCTTCACCCTCAAACATTCATAGTCCCTCAACCCACCATGCTCCAGCACCATTGCTGCCACTCACCTGTCACCCGTCCATCAACCAGCTGGCCTGCTTAAGAGTTAGTACAAGTTCTCTGCCTTCAGTGGCAAATATTGACCATACATGGTGGAGCACTATTTAATTGAATGTGCCTTAGTTATGCAGCTATCTTGAAGGTTGCCTAGAAAGTTCTGTGTGAAAATTCAATTCCAAAGGTTTATAAATGGCAAAGTACTTGTTCATAGGTGAAAATTTGATTTAGAAAGTTTGGTTTTTAGATGGTGAGGTGATTTTACAGTTTTAAAAGTCAGAGGCTACAAACTATTTTATCTACTTAAGAATGATACAAAGAGAAATTGAAAATTATCGATTTGAAATTCCCTTCTGGGATTATAGGATTCAGTTTTCTGAAAAACTGAATATATAGTTGTGTATATACCAAACTTAAGAGAGGAATGGAAGCAGTTAACATTATTTTATGCAAAGTAACTTGCTGGCAAATATAAAAGTATCAAATAAATAATTTTCTGTCAATGTTTAAGATGTTTAAGTGATTTTAAATACTCTTTATACTACAATTCGGAGATGAGTGCACAGTGTAATTTTCGAATGAAAAAACTCCTGAAAATACTTACATACAAGTCATTGATTTGATAGCAACTTGGAATCCAATCTATGAAAACCATGGTACAGAATTTGTTATTAAAAAACAAAAACTGCCTTAAATATATAGTAAGGCAACAAGAGAAGCTGAATAAATCATCTTTAAACATTTATTTATATGATAGACTGATTTAGCTACTGCATTCCTGCATAACAAGTTTGGGAGAAAAATAAAGAATTTCCAAAAAAATAGCTTTGTTGTAAACTAAAGAAAACAACATAAGAGAAAAAGTCATCAATTTCCATGATAATGAAGACCAGAGTCAGCCTTAGATGAATGTGGTTCTATTTCTTCCCTTCAACCATTTTTTTTAAGTCAAAGATTCTAAAAATAGCTGTAGTAGCAGAGATGAGCTCATCCTCCACTGACTAATCTTGCTTATTCTCTAATGATAATAAAAATAATTCAAAGAAAATACCCAATAAAATAAAAAGAGCACCCACTAAATTGTTAGATAAGACCCACAAAAAGTAGACCGATGATTGGTGTCTTAAAAAATCTAAATACAAAAATCTGCATAAATGATTCTTTGGATCAACTTAGAAATAAACTAAGGGTTATTATAAATTCCAAGTTCTAGTACTTGTAAAGAGATCACTTTAGAATAAAACGACTTACTTATCCAAGAACACAATTGTTTAATTAAACAAAATACATCTGCTATTACTGCCAATAAAGTCATCAAAGCAAGAATGCACTGAGCTACTTGAAGTGTATTTTCTAGGATTAGAATGAAAGAGTAAAAATTCAATTTGGGACTACATTGGAAGAATCACTTCTTGTATGAATTATTAAATGCTATTAAATATATGCATTTCTTATTACTGTTTTACATTTGTGATTTAAACAAAACAAAACCCGCTAGGCTAGAGTATCTACACTGTAATTCTAAAAGTATTACAGGGCTGGGGGAGGCACTTTTCTGATTGGATAAAGGGAGATGAAAACATAAAATTGTGTACATACAAATTGTGAGACTCCAGTTTTCTTGCAGTGGAAAAACTTGTAGAAAGAACTATGTTTCAAAATGTGACCCTACTTTGCTGAAATAGGGCTCCAAATTGGAAAAGGGAAATGAAAGAAGGACATTGGGGCTAACCATTTAAACTCTATCAATATTTCTAAGCATTCTTATGAAAATGCTAAACTTCATATGGAGATACAGAAAAATAGATGAGCTAGAATCCCATTTATTCTTTTATATTAAAAAATTTTTTTGCCAATCCATAGGGAGGTTCCTGAGGTAAATCGAGGCAGCCTGCTTTATATGATAATCAGAGCAAAGAAAAAATATGCATAAATTACTTGTACGCTGCTCCCACAAAGCCAGCAAGACACCTGTTGGCAACTTTATTCCTCTTTCTAAATAAGGCTCTAAAACATCTACAAGGAACCACATTCTCAGATGGTTTCTATGCTCTTTGCAACCTAGGCTTTGTTGTATGAGAGCAACTTGCTCTCAATGAAGATGATTTAACATTTCTTGAGTTTCACCTCACTCCATTAGACTTGGATATACATTTTCACTTAATGTCTTCTAAGCAGAACTGACAACACCTTAAACTACGCAGTAGACTTCACAAGGCCTTAAATTATATATACTTTATATACTATTTACATTTTATATATCTATACTATTTAAAAAATAATCACTTGCACTAATTTGGTTTTAAATATACAAGTGTTTTATCTTCATAGATAATAGATGAGATCTTTGAGCTATAAAGGATAAGCTCTTATTCATATTCACAACTAGCTGGTACCAATATATATAGCCCAAGACTCAACTCCAATTTAGTCCATAGTGAAGAAAGGAAAGCTGAAAAAGGATCACAAATTTGCCTCTATTTTATTGTCACTCTGTTCATTCAGCAAATATTCATTAAACATTCAGTGCAATATAAAATGCTATAAGGTAAGATACAAAATGAAGTCTCATGTATTGCTTGCCATTAATTGGCATAACTCAAATTTATCTTTTTGAGTATGGTTTTTGTTAATTCCATAGTTATAGACCATACATTAATTCCTATGAGTGTCCTACATGTTAATCATCTATATATGTATATGTATAATCATCTATTGTATAATTGTTGTCATACAAGCATGGGTAAATACCACAGCAAAATTTGAAAACAGATTTCAATCTTTTAGACTTAAATAATTTTTTGAGGGCGAATATAATGAAATATAAGACTAAGGTGATAATGGTTGCATTTAAATACATATGTTTATGTACATATATATGTTCATATTGTACATGTATACATATATATTTTATGTCTAACAGGGCACTAACTTTTTATGAACCTTTTAATTTTTAAATGGAAAATTAAACTTTATCTTTAATATATGTGATTCACTAACAGTGAAATTGGAAATCTCTTCTCCTAATTCTAGTCTATTAAAATAAATCCTGTCCTACAACCACAACACCAAAGACACAACTAACTTCATGGGTAACCATAGCCATCTATACTTAATCTTGACTCAAAACAAAAAGGAAAAATGAGAGAAGAAAAGAAACTTTTCCTGCCAATAGTTGCCCTATCAGGTTCTCACAGCAACATTCATTTCTAACATGCCTGGCAACAGAATCTAGAGAGCTCCTGGTATAAGTGCAGACAAACAGCTTGTACAGGTTCATTCTTTGAATGCTTTTTATAAGAGACACTGTGCACCAAGAATAGAAAGATAGAAAAGACATCATCCTATGTATGAAAAATACGTAAATAAAGGATTACCATATACTGCAAAATATGCTCTATCTGGGTATGTGCAGACTCTTATGGAATAAAAAAAAGGTGGTAACGAATTCTGAAAAGGAGGCTATCATATTTGAATTAGACCTTGGGAGAGGTACTGAGGTTTGATCAGGTAGAGAAAAATGAAAAGAATATGCCAACCACAGCAGAACTATGAAAGAACTGACCTAAATTGCAGAAAAACTGATCTTTCTGTACTAAAGGAAGTAAAGACTGTAACTAGCAAAGGGTAAGAGGCAAGATCAGAAACTAGACCTAATGCTATAATCAACCGAAGAAGTTTGGACTTTATCCCTTGATGAATGTAGCCATTGAAAGTTTTCGGCAGGGGAGTGATAAGGTTGCTGTTTTGAAGATAACACAGTGATACTGGGGGTGGGCTGGACAAAGACTAGAGACAGCAAGGAAACTAGTAGAAGTGTATAGTTCAAGTGAGGGGTTATAAAGACCTGTGCAAAGAAGCAGTGAGAATGGAAGAAAAGAAAACTGAAAACATATTTAAGAGCAACAAATGAGAGGACTTTGAAACTAGAGGAAGAAGAGAATCAAGAATGATCAAGTAAATGACAGTAGTCTCAAACTAAGAATGTAGTCATCAACATACAGATAGCAATTGAAACATAGGTCGGGGAATTTACTCAGTTAATTCGGAGCAGTCTTGGACATAACCCTGGAGATGCACACCTGCAGAGGGTAGGCAGAGAGAGAAGAGCCTACCAGACTCAATAAGTTCTCTATCTCTGACAAGAAACACTAGGTCAAGTTTTTGTTCTAGGATCTGAGAAGGAAATGTGTGAATATAGTCCTGTAAACCCAAGAAAGTTCTGATGCTGTGTTGCAGCTTTGCCATACACATAAGGCAACTGATAGGTTACTGTGACTAGCGCATCTGATAGGAAATTAGAAATGGTTTCTAATTAAAGGTCATCCCATCATTCCTGAGCCCTCCAGATGAAAATATATTGGATGAGGTATGGAGAGAAATCACACTGGAAGAGATTTTTAAAAGATCCTCAACAGTTCATTTGACATTGTTCTGTGGAACTGACTACCTGAGTGTGAACTAAAAATGGAGTGTGTTTTAAGAAAGGAATGTCGTTCTCCAACCTAAAAGGAAAACCACACTTTCAGAATCCCCAGAGGGAAGGGATGTGATGATGGATAAAACACATTCTACCTCATTATTTTTTAGCTTAGAGAATCTAGATATGGAACATACAAAATAATACCTGGAAGCAGAGCTAAAGGTATCTTGCTTCTATTAATGAACTTATATTCGTTTTCCATTCATACCCCAGAAGGAAGAAACCCATAAAAATAAATTAAGAGGACCAGAAAGACACACTAAGGTAGGATCAACAATTTTTTTTTCTGCCAAGGGTCAGACAGCAAATATTTTGGGATTTGTTGGCTAGATGATCTTTATGGCAGACGCTTGCTTCTCCTCCTGTAGTACAAGAGTGACCACAGGTGACACATGACCAAATGGATGCAGCTGTGTCCAATGCAACTTTATTAGTCAAGATTGAATTGAATCTCACAAAAATTTTGTATCACAATATATTATTGCTCTTCTTATTTTTCGACCATTTAAAACCATACAAGCCCATATGGTTATACGTATATGGAGGCGAGGTCTTTCTATATTGTGTTGGCTGGGCTGGAAAGCCTGGAGTCATGTGATCTTCCTGCCTCAGCCTCCTGAGTAGCTGAAACTACAGGCTTGTGCCACCGTGCTCATAAATAAGTATTTTGAAAACTAGTTTCTAAAGAAGAAATAACTATGCTCCATCAGTCATTAAGAGTATGGCTATTAGGCTTCTGCCTAAGCCTTCAGTTTCTCCAAATCCAGTAAGACTTGACTGGTCATTCTCTAGCTTAGAAATCTTCAACAGTTTTCCATTTCCCACGTTTAATCTTGTGTATACCACACATGGCCCTCGTGACTTGTTACTACTTGTCGTTTAGGTTCGTTGTCCACATTGACCTCTGCGCCCATCCTCTGGCCGTGATTTATACTCTCCAACACACATGAGCTGCTCTAACTTGAGCACGCTGTGTACCTCCCTGCCTTCATTGGTCTGCTCCTACTTTTCACATTCTGTGGAAGGCCTTCTCCAGGAATCCCTCTTCCAGCTGTCTTATTAAAATCCCATTCATTCCTCGGAGCTCATCTGAAGTGCCATTTGTCCCTTTTGTAAAGCCTTCTTTATTTTATCTCGCTGGAGTAAAGGCCTCATGGATGGTTGTCTATTACTTACATTTTGGTAAAAATATTCATAAGACCACTCTATTAGAATTTAAGGATTAAATAGTAAAGCAAAATAACGTTTATAACGTACTTCCCATAGCACCTGACACATAGTTAAAAATAAACAGAAGTTGGATGTAGAGTCAGATCCACACCTAGACTTTAAATTCTTGAAGCTAAGAACCATATTTTATTTGCTTACACACAAACTTACGTTGCTGACCTAAATGCACATGTTAAGTGCTCGAATTCAATATAACTTGAATATTAAGACTTACATTTCCTCTTTTAAAAAAATTCACAATGTTTTTAATCCTAAAGCTAAATGTAAGACAGATTTCAAAACTGTTCACATTTCCATAATCTTTCTAGTTTGTTTGACTGTGAGGTTCAGGAAATCATAGGCCTTGGAGATAGACCTGAGATCAAGATTCAGTTTTATTACATTCTAGCTTGAGTATCTTTGAGAGTTATTTAAATTTTCTGAGATTCAGTTATTTCATTGATAAAACTGTCAATAAAATGTTTTTCAAGGTATATTTTGAGGTTAACAGAATAAGTCATTGTATAGGTACCAACTGAGAGCATTAAACAGGACTCTGCTTAAATACCTCCATTTATTACCTACATTATGAAATGATCTCAAAATAGTATATAAATGAAATGCAAATTGTATTTCTTCATCATTCCTTCTATTTATGAATAGAGCAGCAATCTCCAGCCTATTTTGTGAGAAAGACTGCAGTGGAGCTTGGTCACTATGCCCTGGGGAATGGCCTTATTGGACAGCACCCTCTTCAACTTCTCCCTGGTAACTTCAGCAAACAGCAAGAGGGGAATGTGCACTATGATATCCAATTACATCTGAGGATCCAGTCTATGAAACATAACTTTAGGATCTGTGATAATTCCCATCTGCTAGATAAAGTCCCTGAAATACAAACATTATGTGTCATTTCCGATTCCTAGTCAATACTGTCATGTTTCTGAGTTGTCTGTGATCCACCATTTTCCTTTTGTAATTTTGCTTTGATTTATGAATGTACACAACAATGATGATGGTACAGTACTCTATTTCAAATGATGCAAACTTAAAACTAATTTGGCTCAGGAAACCCTACAAAAAATTAATCAAAGCCTACTTGATGTTGAGTTGAGTAAGTCAGATCTTTAGACAATAGCTCCTAGACGCATTCTCACTAACCTTTTTATAAATTGAATATTCCTGCTTCACTAATCAAGGGAAGGTAGCAGTTTAGCAATGCCAATCTCTTTTTTTTTTTTTTGCAACGCCAATCTCTTTACACAGAATGGTACAAAAAACGGTAATCTATCAGACTCACTTGTATATAATGTGTTGACAGCATGGGGAAGTATATTGCATTGTCTACAGTTTGGGTTTTGATATAAGTTCTCAATTTACTTTTCAAATTCAAAATGCCATGATTCCATTTTTCTATTAAGAATAGTTAATAAAAAACCTCTAATCACCTAGTCGATAACTTACCAAAATTGCGGCTAGTGAGGCTTTTATTGAATAAGTAAAAGAGCTCAGTAGAAACTAGCAAGACTGATACTACCTGGATTTTTTTTTCCATTTCATCATTCCATGACCTTCCTTTACAATGTACTAACCTGAATGAGAACCATGGAAAAAATAGCAATTACCTATAAAGAACCTTCAAAATGAAAACTCTTGCTTTAATTTTTTTCTTCATATTTAAGGTAAATAAGTGCTTTGGACCCAAATGAGGTGACTCATTGCCTCGGTTCTTTCTTTCCTGTTTCATGTTCAGACACAGTCAAAACTGGAGGGTAACCCAACCCTTACGCCCAATCGTAATGGACTGCTGCCAGGACAATATTCAAGTTTTCATTCTCCTTGGGCTCAATAAAACCACCTACCACTAAGAGAAGATCTTTGACATGTTCTGAGCTCAAAGAACAAATGAAAATGGCATTTTGGGGGGAAAAATGAAGCCAGAACAAAGAAGTCAGAAACACGATACTGCAAGATCAGGCACTTATCTGTATTGCAAGTGAAAAAACAAAAAACAAGAAACAAAAAACCACAAAAAAACAAAACTCCAAACTCAAAGAACTTAGCTATTTAACCACTAGTTTTCTTCAGAGGTCTTACTGCCATGAGAGGTCCACACAATTCCAGTGGCATTAAACAGATTCTCCCTTGTTAGAGAGGCTAGCCACAAGTTACTGGGTATTTGTTCCTTCTTAGAAGCAGAGATTCTTTCGTAAGCAACGTTGGAAAGATAAAGAACTCAGAAAAAAGGTGACCCTCAGAAGACAAAAGAGAGAGATCTACAGTGTACTTGTGATACAGCACCCATTTTATTCTGTGGCTGGTGGCAGCATGCAAAACCAAACTTCAGTCAATTTATCAACATGGTGCCCACTCCAGCCACAAAAACTAATGGTAAATACTGCTGTGAAGAATTCAACAAGAAATAAGGGAATTCTAGGAATGTATAGAAAAGAGAAGCTACATCCTGGCCCTCATGGTGGTTCCAGTCTTTAACAGGTGATAACCATTAAGTATATTAATTCATATATTTCTTCATTTCCTCATTTCCTTCAAAACTCCACCCAAAATTCTTCTTCTGCAGACAGTCTCACTGACTAACAGCTCATGCCTTAACTCTGTGTCCCCACAAGACTCATATCCTCCACTTTTACACAATTTGAACTTGGCAGAAATATTCTTCAGTTGATTCATGCATATTTGGTCCAGCTGATTTGTCAGTGTCATGAGGACAGGGTTTCCGTCTTCTTGTCTCTTCATGTCTTTTCACAGTCCAGCTTAAACATAATAAACACTCACTAAGGCAAGATGGGCCAGCCAATTCTGATGACTCGGGCTCAGATACCACTCCAAGTGTGCCGGTTTCTGCCTCTCCCCCTCACGGATTAAGTTCCTAGAAGTTTCCCTTCCTGAGAAGGCCTCAGATTTCCATGCTGCCTTTGTATCCAAAAGCAAGACTGTTCTCAACAGAGCAAAAAATAATTCAGTGCCCTGGGGAGTCAACTTCTGCTTGGTGTAAATATAGGACAAGTGGCTATTTCTGCACAGTTCGCGTCATTAGCTACATTCAGAAATACTAGTTAATGAGAACAGCAGGCCCTAAATTCAGTGTTAACTTTTTTTGGTCATTATGTGAGCTCGTAAGTTAACTCAGTTGAGCCCCATGGATCTTTTTCTTCTGTTCTATTCTTTCTCCTTCTCTATTTTCTCCTCAGTTCTTTTGCAGCATTTATAAACCAAAAAAACCAGAACCTATTTCCCCTACCCCATCCTCTCTTATCTCTGCAGGGATGACAACAGGAAAGAACAATTAGACTCAGATGAGTCGAGACACATTTTGCCAAGCAGTGTTGATGCATGTTGGTTACATGTCAGCAATTTTTTTAAAAAGTTAGTACTGCTCAAAGAAAGAATTGCTGCATTAATAATGGTTTTCATTGCCATCTTAAATTTGTGATGAATAACGTGAACTGGAAGAAGAGGGGAGCAGTAATATTTATTCCACTTTGAAGCTTACAGATGCTCAATAGGTGTTACAAAAACAACAGATATAATGATTTCTTCTCTTACTTTCCACTTACTGACATGTGCAGATTTCTCTGAGTATTCTACCTAGTCACATTTGTCATGACCCAGGGGAAGAAAGACACACTGGTGAATTCTCAGTTCCTAACTCTCTTCTCTCATTTGCTGCTTGCCTCACCCAACCGACCTACCACTGGAAGGCTGGCTCTAGATTCAGCCATGACACTCTCCATCAACCCAACCCAAACTAATCAATCTACAGTAGCCTCTCCCAGGAACTGGGGGTGGGGAGACTTAGTAGCTGAGCACTTGCCTAGTGTGTCTGAAGTCCTAGGTTTAATCTTCAGCACTGCAAAAATAAATAAATAAGTAAATAAATACCTCTACCCCAACACTGCCTATCACATTAATTGGGTTTGCTTTTCTTCTTAGCTCTTATCACTGCTTGAAATTATCATATCACCCTCATTTTTGTTAAACAAGTAGGCAAATACTTATAATTCCTCTCTAGAACAAGTCATGAGAATAGGGACCTGAAATTGCTCATCTGTGCCTCTTCAGTACTTAGCATAGGGCCTACCTAGCATTAGCAGGGCCATGATAAATGCTAGTAGTGTAAGTGAAGGGTTGTCTTTCTAAAGGTCATTCTTATTTCCATTTTTTCTCCTATGTTTGTCTCTTGTTTTTATCTCTACTATACAGGGGTCCTTCTTACTTGAACCCAAGCATGTTGATTATGTATTTCATATGATTCTTACGATATACAAATTTATACTCCATTATTTGTAACTTTCCACTTTGACACAATCTTTATGTTACTGTCATAAATTCAAACCTTTTTTCTGCTATGTTAACTAAATCCTGTATTAAGAAAAATCATGAACATTAACAGCAAGGCTGGAGTTCCCTGCCAAACGCAAAGTGAATGTGTGTGATCTATAGAAGAGCAAACAATAGTGTCAGTAACATAATAAAAGATTTCAAGGAGGGGCCAGACAATACTACTGTTTTTCTAATTGTAATTCTGTTTCTGACCACATGATTTTATCTGTGTAATACTACTCAAGTAAGTCAACAGTTGGGCCAAAAATTATCATCTTGGCTGCTACGTGGTATTCTTCAAATCTCTTAAAATCCCTTACTTAAGTTTGCTTTTTCTGAAAAGCATTTACCACTCAGGGTGGAGGAGGGGTATATAAATTAGGAATCCTGGAATCCAAAGAGTCTAAGCCTGGTAAGCAGGTTGGAAGTTAATAAGCACAATGGAAATGGGCCCTACTTAGTTACTATGGATACCTCAGATATAAAGGATTCCTATTCATGTTACTCATCAACAACTACCAGCAAAAAATACCTCATGCTGCTTGGACCTAAATATGGTCATAAATGTTTACTGCACATACATAATATTCATGAAACTGTTGTTCTGAAGCTGTGGAGCGGTACTGAAGAAAACAATGTGTCTCTTTCCTTCAGTGTATTTGCACATCTTGTTTTCCATCTGGAGAAGTTAAGGTTTTGTTTTGCAATTAGCTTTGCAGAATCAAGCATTTTTGTTGGATTGCTAAAACTGTTTGGCCAAAATCAGGCACAAGTGCAATTTCTGTGCAAGCCAGCTTACACAGAAACACTGCACCTTTACAAAAGTTTTGAAAGTCTCGTGTTGCCTTTGCAACTGCAGGAATCTGAAGATAAAATCCGGTAGTAGGTTACATAGACTGGCAAGGTACAGGGCCTGCTGTTTCAAATCCTTACAATTCTATTTATGTGAAAACCTTTCAGGTTCTCTCTCTCTCTGAATCCTAAATTGCCACTTAGTTTCTCATCATCTGATTCATGCAAAGAACGTTGCCATCATTTTTTGTTGTTGTTGTTAATCTTTGAAATCTCATGATCCTTGAAGTCAAGACAGTCTGCGGAAACACACAGGGGACACCACACTCTTCTTTACAGATGTTCAGTTCATACTGCAAGAAAGAAAGGGGCAGCCAAGTTCTAAGACCAGAACTTGCACTTGTTCCCTATTTTGGTAAACCATCAGAAATGCTCCATCCTGTGAAGTGAATTGCATAAGAAAACTTTAGGTTGGGCCAGGGATCTAGCTCAGCAGCCTAAGCGCCTGCCTAGCAAGTGCAAGGTCATGAGTTCAATCACTGGTGCCACAAAAAAGAAAAAAAAAAAAAAGAAAAAGAAAAAGAAAACTAGCTTTTCCAGACAGGAAACAAGATATCACTAGACATAACTTAATGATCTGGCCCCAAAAGGGTTCTTCCTGGTGTCACCCCATGTTCTTCTGGAGTGCTGTCAGCATCGCAAGAATTTAACAGTTCACTTCTGTTCTTGGTGCACCTCAGTGGGGACCTGGGTCTAGGGAGCTGGTAAAGAAGTAACACCCATGCCACTTATGATGAGCTGAGCCTGAGTGGGGAGGGGATAAGAGAAGCTGGTTACATAAGTTCTTGAGACAATGGGATGGCAGCAAAAGGACATGGTGATGGTCACTAGTCCACACGCCATCACTGGCAGCTGACAAACTATTTTGTCTCCTTCGTGTGCAATGACCCCAATTTTCCATTTATTCTCAATTTTCTACATCACTTTTTGATTTTTTGACATTGTCTTGAGATCTTTATTCACAGTTGTGACTTCAGCTACTACCACCAATGGCTCCCATTTTGTTATCATCTGTCCAGCTGCCTCTCCTACACTTCACATATGTGTAACAAGTGAACGTACCATCTCACCTGAAACTTCTTCCTGAGTTTTTTCACTTAGTTGGGGACATGGTCACTCACCAAATGACCCATGTGTCTATTCCAGGTATAATGTTTGATATGTAAAACTTTAGATCTTTGAAATACAAGAGATTCCCAACAACTGGCTTTCACTGTGTATGCTCATGCAGATTAATCATTTTAACATGGTATTTTAAATAGACTTTCGTAAACACTTAGTTTATCTGCATTCCTATACAATAAAAAAATGTAAAACTATCTAAAATAGTTAAGCATGGTAGTAATGGTGTGATACTGATTGCATGAACCAGGGAAGAAACAAAAGGTGAGCACTGCCAGGCATGGTGCACACCTATAATCCCAGCCCTCTGAGAGGCAGAGGTGGGGGGATCACAAATCCAAGCCCAGCTTGGGGAACTTAACTACTGGGTAAGACCCTGTCTCTAACTAAAAAATTTAAAAAGGGCTGAGGAAGTAGCTCAGTGCAAATGAAACTGGGTTCAGTCCCCAGTACTGCAAAAAAGAAACGAGCAGAGTGCAGCCTATATTTTTGTTTGAGGTTTTGGGGTGTGTGTGTGTGTGTGTGTGTGCATGTGTGTGTGTGTGTGTGTGTGTACTGTATGATTCTGAGAAAAGGCAAACATACCCAATGCTAAAATCTGTAGTAACTCTGTAAAATTAGGAATATGCAGCAAATACTGATTTACTTTTCAAAAATTTAGTGGTATATTAAAGTATACTTTCTTCAGAAAACAGTAAACTATTTTTTTTACTCAATTTACTTTAAAAATTTATGCACCACAAAAGGCAAATAAATTAAACATGTATAGTACGAAGTTGAAACCACCAAATGCAATATTTTGAATAAAACTAGCATAATTAGCCGGGCCTGGTGGCGTACGCCTGTAATCCCAGCACTTGGAAGGGAGGCTGAACAGGAGGGTTGTTGTGAGTGCAAAACCAGCCTGGGCTATAAAGTGAGCTCAAGGCCAGCCTGAATGGCATCGTGAGACCCTGTCTCAAAAAGACAAGGCCTGGGGGTTTAGCTCAGTGGTGTTAGCGCCTGCCAGGCAAGCGTGAGGTGGTGAGTTCGATCCCTGGTGCTGCAAAAAACCTAGCATAATTTATGAACTCAGTGTTCCACGGTGACCCCCAGACATAGAATAATGATTAAAAATAAGAAATACATTCATGTACAGGATTTGTCACACCAAACTGTTTTATCCATCCTAATCAGCAAGTGTTACTTCTTTAAACAATCCTATTTTTCAATAATCAGTCACTCATGTTGATTTTTGATGACTAGAAGGAAAAATCTACAAAAGTAGACCTATCTCTGTCTAATTATGCACAAGTCTGCCATCCTGTTGTCAAATGCCACACTTTGGTGTTTCATCTTAGACTTCGTCCCTGAACCAAGCCTAGCAAGACAGTCTACATTTTGTTGTCTTTGAAGATACTTTTCCAACATTTACTTTCAGGTTTACTTTCTATTTTATAAACTCATTGAATACCATAGCAGTGTTAATGTCACTTATATTTATATCTCTAAGTATTGGATTCAAGAGATTAGCAGATGAGTAATTCCACAAGGCACAATAATTAAGGACATAATACTGTGGAAATATACTTTTTTAAACTTCCAATTATATAGTTCTATAAAATCGTTTTGTGGAAATTATCTGATTAGTCTAGCTACACATTTTTTTTCTTCTGTTCAACAAGCCAATGCCTTACATCTTGAAGAAAATCCAAAACTCTTTTCAAGGAGCTTACAATACAAGGGAAAATGCATAATGCTGTGAGCAAAGCATTCATAATGTGTGTTCATGCTCCAGGGGTGAGAAGGTGCACCTCTGACTACGGAGTTAGTTAATAAACTGGCTGGGCTAAACCGGACTTGGAAGGTTGAAGAGGATTTTAGGCAGCTGAAAGAAGGAAATTCCAAGTGAAAATGAAGGTGAAAGAGTAACCCGTTCATGGAATAGGAAGTTTATTTACTTGGCTACATGTCTATAAGGAAAATGGTAAGCCAGAAGCCAAATTATTCTATTTAACTGGAAACTTTTATAAATTATCCAGAAACAAATTAGGAGCCACTTGGCAGTACGGGAACAGTAAAATGACATGACAGAGTAAGAAGTGAAAGAACAATTTAAAAGTTGCCTAAGAACATGAATGTAATAAATTAGGGGAGTCCATATAAAAAACAGGCAGGTTGTAGGTATGGTGATTATACAGTTCACTCAAATTAGAGCACCTCGGGGAGTGAAAAGGATGCTACTGATAGTTACACTACTTGGAGGCTGAAAAGGAATCTGGTAGAGGAAGGAAAGAAGGACAGGCAACTGAGAGTTTAGCAGGAAAAGATATTTTAACTTGACTCCTATTTCTTTTTCATGCAGGCCTGTGTCCTGTAATTTTTTTAAATCCTCCACCAAGTGTAGCCTATGGTTAAAAACTTTCTGGCCATCCTGTGTAGGTGAGGCTGTCCACATTTCTGCATAAGGTTGGCAATATTCCAAGACACCTAAGATTTACCCTATTAGGACTTTTAAAGAATGTTTCTGGAAAAGCATTTTAACAGTCCTGATAAAAAATAATGCAACAAACCACATATTAGAAATATAAGTAAGGGCTAGTTTTTTTTTTTTTTAAGAGAATCATTATGGAACATGATAGGCAACACTTTGACTCTGACTTGTACTTTGTCTAGACTTGTGCCAAAGGGGTTCTCAGTATTTCAATATTTAATATACTTTTTAAAAACCCTGGAATGTTGAATAACCAGGCTGTGCATTATTCTCAAGGATTCAATATGCAAAGGTATAAATATAAGGATGATTGTTAAACATGGTGCTGGATTCAGAGAAAAGTCGAAGAAACAAAAGAAAATCATTGCAGGGTTCTTTTTCTTATTTGTTTCTTACAGTATTTTATTCTAACAGGACAATTATCACTTATGAGAATGTAAAACAAAGTCTCGTTCCCTTCAGACCATATGTGAAGCCTGAATGCTATCTGCAGTCAGGAACAGAAACTAGTGTTTCCAGATATATCACTGAGCACAATACTTTTGAGACTTAAACCAATGGAGGAATTACTGAATCAAATTTTCTTCCTTTGCTTTTCTAAATGGGAAAGAAAGGTAGAGAACCATAAAATCAGTCCTAAAACATATGGAATACTGAGGGATGATTCAAACAATCTGACTTACTCTTGCATGTATACACATTCATTTTCTCGAATTAGTACATACATTGGAAACTGCATCAACCCATAAAAATAACTCATGCACCTATTATGTTTTTCCATTTTAAGCTTATAATAGCAATAACGACCTCAGCAAAAGACGTTTCCTTGGAATTAATGGCTGGCTGGGAGGCAGAGCCAAGGGCCACTGGTTCCTCCCAGCTGGTCATTAATCCTCAGGAAATGCCTGCACCTCCATCATTATTGCTAAAGCACCATTATAGAAAATTCTCACAGTTCCAATATATGGAAATTTGAGGCCACTTTGCAAGCCCATGGTATTCCTGTGAGTTAATAGGCCACCACTGAGCACAGAGGACATAATTATCAAAATGACAGAAGGGAAAATATTGTTCTCCTAGGTCTGTAAGATTATAGGAAATGGAGACTAGCCTTATGGGAAGAGGTATATTTGAAGCTAAAAGACATTAATTTAAGGGGAGATTTAGAATTACATATATAAAAGTTAATAAAGAGATGGCAATTCATTTCCATTACATACTTTTAAAAATATTTTTTCAAAAGGTACCCATTAAGATTATATGTACATTTCCTCTTAAATTGATCAAATAATATTAAGAGAACGAGATCAAGATGATCATCTATGAACACAAATGATTACATTCAACCAGTGACATTTGGGGGAATATGTAGAATTCAGAGTGCTGAGAAGAATTTTTTTACTTTAACTTTTATTTTAAATTTGTATAGAGACTATTAAATATATGCAAACATTTTATTTTAGACTTTGTGACTGCAGAAATAAAATCTAAAATTTCTATCTTTTTATCACATGCAAGCAAGTACTAAGAAAATCAAAGATCTAAAAAATAAACAAATACAATACTGGTGTTCTGTGACACAGTTTTCAGTTCTCTAAAAATCTTTTATTGGCCTCCATGCTAAATTGAAAATGAAAATTAGGTGTTTTCAGCTCTACTCATTCTGTCTGTAAATAAATTGGGCTCAACAAATGGTTTGAAAGAAAAGCATTAATCCACAAACTACACCC
>RJWT010014888.1:0-20784 GCA_004365215.1 Cuniculus paca
ATCATGAATCAGTGTTTGGCTTTATCAAAGTCTTTTTCTGCACTATTGAGATGATCATATGATTCTTATGTTTGGCCCTATTGATATGGTGGATTACATTTATTGGTTTGTATATGTTGAACCATCCCTGTATTTCTGGGATGAATCCCACTTGGTCACATTGTATAATTTTCTTGATGAATTCTGTTTGCCAGAATTTTATTGAGGATTTTTGCATCTATGTTCATTAGGGAGATTGGTCTGTAGTTCTCTTTTTTGGTTGGGTCTTTCTCTGGTTTTGGTATTAGGATAATGCTTGCTTCCAGCAATGAATTAGGGAGACTTGCTTCACTTTCAAATTCACTGAAGAGTTTGAGGAGTGTCAGCATTAAGTCTTCCCTGAATTTCTTGTAAAATTCAGGTATGAATCCATCAGGACTTGGGCTTTTCTTTGTTGGTAAGGTTCTAATTACATTTTCAATTTCCTTAACTGAAATTGGGTTATTCAGCAGTTTTACATCTGCTTGATCTAGCTTCAGTAATTCATATATTTCTAGGAATCTGGCCATTTCTTCTGTGGTATTGAACCTATCAGAGTAAAGATTTTCGAAGTAGGTATTGATGATCTTCTGTATTTCCCCAGGTTCTGTAGTGATCTCACCCTTTTCATTCCTTATTGCATGAATTTGAGTTTTTTCTTTCCTTTTTAAAATAAGGTTGGCTAGGGGCTTATCGATTTTATTTATTCTTTCAAAGAACCAACACTTTGATTCATTGATTCTATGTATTGTTTACTTAGGCTCAACTGCATTAATTTCTGCTCTGAGCTTTATAATTTCCTGCCTTCTTTTGGCTTTGGGTTTGACTTGCTTATCTTTTTCTAGATGTTTGAGGTGCAGCATCAGATTGTTTATTTGTGTTCATTCTGTTTTCCAGATGTGGGAATTCACCATAATAAATTTCCCTCTGAGGACTGCTTTCATTGCATTCCACAGGTTCTTGTAAGTTGTATTTGTATTTTTGTTTGCTTGTAGATATTATTTAATTTCTTCTTGAATTTCCTCTGTGAACTATTGATTTTTCAAGAGTGTATTATTTAATTTCCATCAGCTTATGGAGTTTTTGCAGTTTCTCTTGTCATCAATTTCCAGTTTCATGGCATTATGATCAGATAATATGCATGGGATAATTTTGATTATTTTGCATTTACTTAAGCATGTTCTATGGGCTAGTATATGGTCTGTTTTAGAGAATGTCCCATGTGAAGCTAAGCAGAATGTATATTCTGATGTTATTGGGTGGAATACTTTGTATGCATCTATCAAGCGCATTTGTTTACAAGTTTGATTCAGTTCTGTTATTTCCTTGCTGATTTTCTGTCTAACTGTTGTGTCTCTTTGTGTCAAGGATGTGTTAAGATCTTCCGTTATAATTGTGTTATTGATTATTTGAGTTTTCATTTGTATTAATATTTGTTTTATATAGTTGGGTGCTCCCATATTTGGTGCATATATATTTAAGATTGTTATTTCTTCTTCTTGGAGTTTTCCCCTAACCAGTATGTAGTGACCTTCTTTATCTCTTGACCATTCTTGGTTTGAAGTTCACATCGTCTGCAAACAAAATAACTACCCCTGCTTTTTTCTGGGTTCCTGTTGCATGGATTATTGTTTTCCATCCTTTGACTTTCAGTCCATGAATTTCCTTTTGGGTTAGATGGTTTTCTTGTAGACAGCATATGGTAGGATGTTGTTTCTTGATCCATTCTGCCAGTCTGTTCCTTTTGATTGGTGAATTGAGGCCATTTACATTGATGGTTATAACTGATATATATTGGCTTGTGTTAGTCATGTTATCTTTCTGCAGTGGTTTCTTTACCTTTTCCCTCTACTTAATTGTTTGCCCTGCTTGGTGTTCTTCTTCTGTTGATGTTTTTGACGTCATAGCTATTTTCATGTCTATCTAGAGTATCTTTCAGTATTCTTTGCAGGTTTGGTTGGTGGTCATGAAGTTCTTCAGCTGTTCTTTGTCATGGCAGTATCTTATTCCTCCATCATTTTTGTCATGTTATCTTTCTGCTGTTGTTTCTTTACCTTTTCCCTCTACTTAATTGTTTGCCCTGCTTGGTGTTTTTTTTCTGTTAGTGTTCTTGAAGTTGTAGTTATTTGTATGTCTGTCTAGACTATCTTTCAGTATTCTTTGCAGGGTTGGTTTGGTGGTCATGAAGTTCTTCAGTTGTTGTTTATCATGAAAGTATCTTACTTCTCCACTGATTTCCAAGGATAGTTTTCCAGGATACATCAATCTGGATTGTAAGTCATTTTTCTTTAGGACTTGAAATACTTCACTCCATGCTCTTCTTGACTTCATTATTTGTGTTGAGAAGTCTGTTGTGATTCTGATGGGCTTTCCTTTATAGGTGATTGGCTTCTTTTCTCTAATAGCTTTTATTATTTTCTTCTTATGTTGAATTTCTGGGATGTTGATTATCATATGTCTGAGTGTGGATTTATTTTGGTTATGGCTATTTGGAGTTCTGAATGCTTCACTTATCTGTGTGTCAGTTTCCTTTCTCATGTTTGGGAAATTTTTGGCTATTATATATGTAAACAATCTTTTTATATAATTTGTGTTGTCTCCTTTTTCATTTACACCTATCAATCTTATATTGTTTTTCTTTGCATCATCTTGCAACTGTTCAATCTTTATTTCCTGATTCCTTGTTATTTTTTAAAGGTCTTTCCTTTCTTGTTCACTAGCTGCAATCTTGTCTTCAAGTTCTGAAAGTCTATCTTCACATTCACTGAGGCAGTTTTGTGAGCTTTTGATGGAATATTTGATTTCCTGGATATCTCTTTGAATCTGTTTCATGCATCCTAATTCTTTCTTGTATTGTTCATTCAAGGTTTCCATCCTTTTGCAGTGCTCCTCTATTTTTTTAACTATGTCTTCTTTAGATGTGTTCAGCATTTCTGTATTATGTTTATCATTTCTTGTTTTACCTTGGAGATTATTTCTAATCTGAGTTCCTTTACAGCTACATGGAGTTGTTTCTTTACTTCAGTTGCTGTCATTTCAGAAGTTTCAGTTGTATGGCTTGTACTTTCTTCTATGTCCGTGTCTCTTGTTTGGGATGCACTGGAGGCTTGAGATTGCATTTTGCTCTTTTGTTTTGTCATTTTCCTGTTTTCCCCTGTGGCAGCTGAATGCAAAGTCTCAGTTGTTTCCTGGGTTGAGGATGGCTGTTTGTACTGTAGGGAGTTTCTCCAGTTGAGAGGGAGTCATTAGGCAGCCCTTACTGGGTCCCCAGTGGCACTTGAAGGCTCCCTGAAAGGGGAGAGTATGCTGGGCAGACCTTTAGCACACCCCACTTGGCATGCCAAGGCTCCCTGACTGCTTAAGGTTGCTAGGTGTGGCCCTACCAGGTTCTGAGTGGCATATCAAGGTTGAACGCCTAGGTAGAGTACCCTGTGCAGGCCCTAAGCTCACATCATGCAGCCCACTGAAGCTCCCCAGGTGCTTGGGGGTCTCTGGGTGGGGCCCAAATAGGGCCCTAGTGATACACCAAGGTCACTGGCTGTTTGGGATCACTGGGCTGGGCCCAGGAAGGACCTCCAGGACTTTCCAAAGGTCCCTGGTTATTTGGGGATGCTGAGCGTGGCCCTACCAGGTTTTGTGCATGGTCCCAAGGCTGCAGGGCTAGATGAATTTTGCTGTGCAGTCCTTCACCTCGCAGCAGGCAGACTGCTGTTTGTTTGTTTGTGAGACAGGATCTTGCTATGTAGTTCAGGCTGGCCTTAAGCTCACTATGTATCCCAGGTTGGCCTTGAACTCAGCAATCTGTACCTCAGCCTCCTTAGTGCTGGGATTATAGATGAGTGTCACATTTGGCCTGAATGTCTCTTTAATGTAGCTGCCATTCATTTTTCAATGTGAACTCCTGCACGAAATATTTAGATGGTAAAATCAGCAGGATTTGGTAATGAATAACCTGTTTCTTCTCCCAATTCCCCTTCTTTTAAAATCTTCTCTTGTCTATCTTTCTTAAAATATTACTGTTTCCTTCACTGCTATTATCCCTGCTTCATAGAACATTGCCTAGAACAAAGTTGGTCTCAATAAACATTTTCTAAATGAAAATATGAAAGAATTTTAATCAGTTGCTTTGCCAATTACCTACTGATTGGCTTACCATTCTTATTACCTAAACTAGTTCTTATCTCAAGAATGGTAAGAGTCATTCCTCATTCCTCCCTTTTCTTCTTTCCTTTTCCTAGTCCTACAGCAATTCCACCTGATTATACTTACAAAATACTGCCTTTATTTCCACCAATATTATCATTCTTCTTTGGACTGCAGTGGCCAACATTTTTTCTTTCTGTTTCTATTACCCATTGCTTTCTGAAACACTTTTCATCTTATAATAGTTGAAAATTGATCTGTTTACAATATAAATTAGATCTTGTCATTTTCCTGTGGAAAAGCCTTCTAAAGACTTCCCATTTGACTTAGGATGAAATTTGAACCCCTGATGATGGCCTTCATGGTTCCTCACTGGATAGGACCTCCCTCTCAATCTTACATCTTAATGGTTGCACCCAAGGCATGCTTGTATTTTTTATATTTCTCAAATGCAACATGCTTGTTTCTGCCTTAATATTTGCTCTCGCTTGACCCAGGTCACTGTTTCATTTTTGAATTTATGTGAACATTGGCTTCCTCTTTTTATTCAGGTTTCAGTACACAGTTCTGAACCAGAGAGGCCTTCTCTAGCCACCCAGTCTAAAGTACCCCTTTTTCTTTCTTCCCAATCCTTTTCCATCTCAGAGCCCTGTTTTGTTTCTTTATATGTCATACTATCACAAAATGCTGTATTTTTTATAGGTATCTTTTGTGCTTTTAATTTCCTTCTAAGAACATTCCTCCTTATGGAGGAAAAGACCATATTGACCTTGTGAACAAAAACAGTGTTCTTGAACAAAGCAAGATGTGTGGCACACACACATATGTTCGTATATACTTAGACATATTCAAACATATGTTTCAATACAAAGAAAAAACCTTGGTAGCGACAATAATTGAAAATGTCTCTAGGACTTCAAAGAAGAAGAGTTTACCCATGTTATTAGAAAACCAAGACAGTTGATGTTATTGTCAAGAGTAAGTGCAGAAGTTAAAACAACCGCTATTAGTACATACCAGAGTGCTTTTTTTTTTTTTTTAATCTAGTTACTTGGAATTCAGCTTTGCTCTTTGGGACCAATAAGGGAAAGGTGATGAATATCATGGTAATTTCTTTAGAATTGTTTCACACAAGCAACCTAGCTTGAATTATATGTGCTATGATCAAAAAATACTGAATGTTTAAATTTTAAAAATTTATTACAGTAAAAGACTCATTGCCATTAATGCTCCTCAAAATAGTCCTTGCTTTGAACACACTTATCCCATTGTTTTTGCCACTTTCTGAAGCAGTTCTGGAAGTCCTCTTTCATGTGTGCAAGTGACATGGCTATCTTGATGTCCTGAATCAGTTCAAAAATTTCATTTTTCATGGTCATGTTGAAGTCCCATGGTGCTAGATGTGGTGAATAAGGTGAATGAGGATACACTGTAATGTTTTTATGAGTCTGGCTTTCTGTTGGATGACACTCAACAGCAGTATTTGCTGTATTTTTGATCACATCTCTTCATCACTCATGAAAGAGCACTTCTAGAATTGCTTCAGAAAGTGGCAAGAATGAGACAGAATCTTGAGTGTGTTTGAAATGAGGGGGACTCTTTGGGGAAAATTAATGCAGTGTCTCTTTTGCTGCGATAAATTTCTTAATTTTATTTAAATATTTGCCGTAGTATATAATCACATGTCATAAATAAGTATGTCATCTCGAACAAAAAAATGTCTGTAGCTCAGGATTCAGTCAATTGTTTTCTGTAGAGGGTCAGATAATAAATATATTTGACTTGGTGGGTGTCTTGGTCACTTTTCTCTCATTGCTGGGACAAAATAGGTGATGCCCAGTGTGAAGGAAGGAAAGGTTTATTTCTTACAGTTTGGAGATTTCAGTCCATATTTAGTTGGCTCCAAAGCAGGGTGGTGTGGCTGAGAGGCAGCCGTTTGTGGCAGCCCATAATCGGCAAGAGTGAACAGGGCAAAAGAGGGGGAAAGTACACCTCCTTCCCGACCTTACATTGTATGCCAGTTTCACCCCTGGGCGGGTGCAGAGCTCACATCACCAATTCCAGCACTAGACAACAAACCAATCACAAACATTAGATTTAGCCACTTCCATGACTACATGAGGCTTGGCGGGGGGCCACCTAGACACAAACCATAACTGTGGGTTATATGGTCTCATTTGTAACTTCTTAGCTCTGCCCTTATAGTGCAAAAGCAGCCATAGAAAATATGTAAATGAATGAGCATGGTAGGAATTGACTGGCAGGGGCCTCATCTGGCCAGTGGGTTTCAGTTTGATAGCTGTGGTTCTACCTGCAAGGAAGCACATTCTCTGAAATGTTTAACTAGCTAATTTGTCTGCATCTGTGGAGTGTCTAGAAATTTTGCAGATTAAATTAGCTAACTTTCAATATGGGAATATTAATAAAAACAACAGCTAGTGTTTATATGCCAGACATTAAGGCATTGTTTCAAGTACCTTTCACTCTCTTGTGTCTGTGTCTGTGTCTGTGTCTGTGTCTGTGTCTGTGTCTCTGCCTCTGCCTCTGCCTCTGCCTTTGTCTTGGGAATTGCACTGAGGACCTCAGTGATGCTAAGCAAGCATTCTGTCACTGAATTACATCCTCAGATCTTTCTTTCTTAGGACAAGGCCTCATTAAATTGGCAAGGGTAGGTTCAAAGCAAATACCATATTTTACATATATGTAATTGTGTACATATGTGTATACTTACAAATGTATAAAATATATTATTTATGCTATAGATAAAAACATAGATGGTAGACTAGGGGTATTATAGACAGCTAGAGTAGAAATACCATAGGCAATCAGGCAGGGCTATACCCTCAAGGAAGTCAGTACAGAAGATGAGAACACATTACAACTGAGGCTGGAGGCACATCTGTTGAAGGCCAGGCCTAAAGATAAAGATGGGATGACCAGGCCTTCATGCCTCCCCAGGGCATAAGATAATTGGTATCACTTGGTCCAATAAAGTCTAGATAAACATCAGTTCCCCCAGTGGGTGACCTGGACCTCCGATCCATGACTTCCTAAAGAAGGTCTTTGTTATTTCCATGTACATTTGCTACGTGACCGCCTTCCCCAGTGAATAAACATTACTTAAGTGGCTATATTTGTAATCTTATTTGTTGCTCACAGTTTTGACCCACATTATACTCATCTCATAATTTTGCTTTATAAAACTTCCTTTGAGCAGTGGACTTGTTGGCAGTTCACTTTCGGGTTCCTTTCTGTCTCTCAGGAGCTATCTGTCTTAATAAAGTTTTTGTTCTACTAACCTCCACTGTGCCTTAAAATTCATTCTTTGATTTTGGGGAACATGAACTCTGTGTATCTGACACTAAGCAGATTGAGAGTTACATTTGTTTCCCCTGTATCAGGGGTGCAGCTCAGTGGTACAAGTGCATACCTAGCATGTGCAAGGCCCTGGGTTCAACCCCAGCACTGCCCTCCCCCCAAGAAAAGACAGTTACAAAACATAGATGGCAAATGATACATGCTCGTTAAAAAATTAAAGTTCTGTAGAAGATATGTCATCCCTTCATCCAATCCCACTATTATGATTTATGTCTAGATGTCCCCCACAAAGCCTCATGTGGTGATAGGGTTTTTTTTGGAGGTGGCTGGACTAGAGTGTGTGATTGATTTGTAGTGCATTGCTGGGATTAAGGATGCTAGGATTAAGGATGGATGATTGCTGGATCAGTCCACTGGTTGGATTGGCACTGCTGTCATCCTGGTAGACTGGATACAATAGAAGGGACAGAAAGAGTCTTGTCTCAGCCTCTCTTGTTGCTTCTGCTGTCTTCTGCCACCATTAACTATTTCCCCTCTGCCCTGTGCCACCCTGCCTTGGAGCCAGTCAGTTATGGACTTAAACCTCTATAAACTGTGAGCTAAATAAACCTTTTTCCCTTTAACTTTGGGTGTTGGATATTTTGTCTTAGCAATGAGAAAAGTAACTATGACACCTACCCCTGGCTAATAACATTTTCTAGCCTCACAGTAAACTAAAATGTGTATGTCCTTTCTGTTCTGGTTTACCTTCAGCAAACATCTGTAGGAGTTCCTTTATCATTTCATTGCTTAATTTTGTTAAAGATGATATGGTTTGAATAAACTATTATCCAATTTTGCTATCTGGAGTGGTGTGGTAGGATAGAAAGGAAATTTGGACTCAGTAAGCCTAGCTCTAAGTTATGCCTGAGCCTCAGTTTTCTCAATTGTGGAATGAAGTTGTTAATACTACCTTTCCAAAAATGGTTTCAAATCTCTAAGGGTGATTAATACACTAAGAGTAGTCTTCTATACAGAATGGCTACTTTAAAGAAGAATTGTGGTCTTTTCCTTATGAATGAATTCTTTAGCAACCTGGCTGTTAAGTCCAGAAAATTGTATTGGTTTTTAATTTTCTCATTATTTTTATATATCAGTCTATTATAATGGTACGATTGTATTACTGTTGTCCTTGGGGCTTACTGTGAGGAGAAAAGCTTTGTCAAGATGAAAGTGGCATATCTAGTCTTTAAAAAATTTCTCCTAAAATAAGCAGTCTTGAGCATTGAAACATTAACAAAGAAGCTAATGAAATTTCTTCTAAAGAGGTGAAAGATTAAAACGCTGCCTTTTTTTTTTTTTTTTTGCTGGCTCAGACTTTTCCCTTTCTAGCTGTGGGGAAGGATTAGATGACCTCTTCAGGTTCCTTCTGAGTTGTGGTTTTGTTTTTTGCTGTCTATGTAAAGATTATGCTAATACTGTTGATGTGAAATCCTTTGTTCACCAGAATAGTTGAAAACACTGGATCATGATCAAAATTATGCCTGCTTGGTTTCTGTGGCATATATGAGATCAACAAGACTCAAAAGCTCATGTTTTAGGAACATGTATCTTTTTTCCTCTCAAGATTTTTTAAAAAAATATGTTTTGGTCTAAGCAAGAAGGATAAGTTTGATTAAAAAATGCATTCAGATACTGAAGGAATTAGACTATTTTAATGACTAAGCTTGGTTATCATATTGAGGTTCAGGAAGATAAATGAATAATAATGTAGAGTGCAAAGATCTAGGTGGTAATCCCCCAGACAAGCCATTACAGGAGCAGTATGTTAAATAGAAAAGAACTATCAATAGAAGAGGACACAGAGGGAATTCTTCAAATCCATAAACATTTTGTATCTAATAACTAACTTTTATAGTACTTTAGGAAAATACATTCTGGAACCAACTTACCTTATTTCAGATATTTGTTCTGCCCTTTATGAGTTCTGTGATCTTTGTGAGTTCTGTAACCTCAGTATCCTGCACATTTCTTAGCTGTAAAATGGCAATGATAATAATAACTAAACTTAGGGTCATTGCGAAGATTAAATGAGTTAATAAAAAGTGGTTAGCATAGTGTCTAGAATATAATATATTCAATAGTACAGTTGATTTAAAATATTAGGTATTGTGTTTTACTTGCTTTTGTCTTAATTTATTTTTGTTATATAAAGTTACAAACATTAAAAATAGATAGGTTTAATAAGCCCTGATGTACTCATTGGTAATTACCTATTCACAGACAATCTTATTTTACTTAAATACCTGTCCATTCCCCTCTTTTTATTTGATTATTTTGAAACAGATCTCATGCATCATAATATTTCATTTATGAATATTTCTTGATGTATTTATAAAATAGAGGTAACAACATCCCAATATGTTTTATAAGTAAAGTTTTATTTTATTACAATGAAGGGTTCCAAAATACCACTGTGACATTAAAATTACTTTGACCTGAAAGTATTTGAGAAGAGACAGTTTTTTTCCTTGACTCCTTCATCTATCTAAAAGCAGATAGACATTTCTGGACATGGTGGTGCACACCTGTAGTCTCTGTACACTTAAGAGCCTGAGGCAGGGGGATTGCAAGTTTGAAGCCAGCCTGGGCTACTGTTATGTGTTTAGCTTGAACTATACATAACTACATAGCAAGGCCCTGTGTCAAAAACAAACAAACAAAAAATCACCCCACATAACAACAACGAAAGAAACAGCAGAGCATCTCAAAAGAACTCAGCTGTTATAAACCCCTTCTCCTAAAATATCGTGACCATGAAAGATTGACATTTTACTTGGAGAGAAGTTGAGAAGTTGGCATCACACCTAAACAGATATTATCAAAAAATTTATCCTGTATCCCTCTTGAGGGCTTGTCTTTCCTAAAAGTAATTTGCTTTGCCATAAGTACATTTTTTCCTTCTCCTATTCTCTCATTAAGATATTTAAGCCCAGAATTCTAATGATTAACTCCACTCAATTTTTCTGTGAGCTCCTCTGTATTTACATGAAAAAAGACTGTCTTTCATCAGATTAATTTACAGGCCCCCAAATACATACACTAAGAGGGTAAAGGAAAAGTTATTTCTGCCTGAAATCAGCTGCACTTACTGTGTGTGGCTGCTTTTCGGCTGCAACGGTGGTGTTAAGTAGTTGCCACTTAAGACTGTACGTTCAATCCTAAAATATTTACTATTTATGGAAACTGTCATTTCTTCTGTAAAAGACAAGGAGTTTCTTTCTTTCTTTTAAAAACATAACCACAATCAGTTTTCACACCTCAGGATGTTAACAATAATTACTGATAGCATATCCTACTAATGTTTACATTTTCTCAAATCAAACCCAGTTTTTAAAAAATGGATTTATTATAAAACAGGAGCCAGCTTATATGCTGACACAGCCTGCAGGCACAGCTGCTCATGAGGCTGAGGCAGGAGTTTTTCAATTTCAATGTCAGCCTGGGCAATTTAGCAAGACCTTGTCTCAAGATAGCATAAACAGTGGTGGGGATGTAGCTCAATGGTAGAACCCTTGCTTAACATGTGTGAGCCCCTGGGTTCAATCTTCAGTACTGTAAAAACCAAACCAAACCAAACCAAACCAAATCAAACCTGAACCCAACCCAACCCAACCCAACCCAACCCAAACTAAGCCAAACCAAATCAAACCAATTAAAATGAAACAACCCCAAAACAAAAAGGTATCCAAATGAAGTCAACTCATTTGGAAGATGTGATTCTGCAGTTACTCTCAGTCAAAATAATTCTGATTTTCCTTCTTTTCAATTTTTCTGTTAAAGAAATAGGGTGGTTGTCCCTTAGAGTTTTCCACAACTTCTGACATATTTATTCTAATCAACTTTAAAATGTGTCTGGAATCCACCTGCTTTTCATGTTTCCTGTATTCCCATGCTACTCTCGTCCGTGCTTTATTGTCTCCAGTCTACATCACTGCTGTTACGGTTTGTATATAGATGGCCTCCCCAAGCCTCATGTAGTCATGGAAGCGGCTGAATCTAGCATTTGTGGTTGACTTGTTATCTAGCACTGGGATTGGTGGTGTGAGTTCTGCACCCACCCAGGGGTGGAGCCGACATACACTGTTAGGTCAGAATGGGGGCGTGTTTTCTTTTTGGCGCGGTTTGCTCTTGCCACTTGCAGCCACCATGAATGGCTGCCCCCTTTTTTCTGGCTGCTGCTGTAAAGTGTTGCCCCAGTGCCATGCCACCCTGCCTTGGAGTCAGCTGATTATGGACTGAAATCCACAGAAATTGTAAGCTAAATAAACCTTTTCTTCCCTAATTTTGGGCGTTAGGTATTTTGTCCCAGCAATGAGAAAAAAGTAACTAAGACAGTAACTAAGACAACTGCTAAGGCCTCTTAACACTTCTACACTGGCTTTTCTACTAAATATTCTCAACAAATCAGCCAGAATAACAACCCCTTCCCACTTTTTTTTTTGAGACAGTCTTACCCTAATTCAGGCTGGCCTCAAAGTCACAGCAATCCTCCTGCCTTAGCCTCCTGAGTGCTGGGGTTACAGGTGTGCACCACCACACACAGCCAGAATAACTCTTTTAGACCTAGGTTATGTCACATGATGTCTTAGTTACTTTCTTTTTATTGGTACAAAATGCACCCACAAGTTAAAGGAGGAAAAGTTTATTTTTACCTCACTTTGTAGAGGTTTAAGTTCTTACTCTAAAAGACAAGGAGATTCTTTCTTTTAAAAACATAACCACAGTTTTCACACCTCAGGATGTTAACAATAATTACTGACAACAGATAGCCAACTAATGTTTACATTTTCTCAAACCTCACTCATTTTTAAAAAAATAGTTGACTGGCTCCAAGGCAGTGTGGCATGGCAGAGGGACATGGCAGAGGAAAAACAGTCCTTGGCATTGCAGGCAAGAAGCACCAAGGCTTCCTTCTTTCTCTTTTTATTCCATCCAGACTACAAGTCTATTGGTTGGTGCCATCCACAACCCGTTCAGTAAGACCATCATTCTCACTGAGAACTACGCTAAACCAGTCAGTGAACTAACCCAGTATCACACATCCATGATCCAGTCTCACCTGTGAGCACATGAGGCTATGTTAGGACATCTAGATATGAGCCATAGCCAATGACTCCCCTGCGTAAAACGGTCCCATTATTCCCATGTCACTCAGAATGAGTGAAAAGTTCATATGGTATTTAACAAAGCCCTCAGTAATCTGCATCTACTCTGCTCACTCTATTCCTCCCCGGTCATCTTTTTGCAGACCCATAAAGGCACATTCCCTTTGCACTTGTGGTTTATATCCTTTTGCACTGGTGATTCCTTTTGGCTTCAGTGCTCTTCTAATAACCGTAACTAATTCCCTCAGCTCTTCCAAGGCCTTACTTGAATACTGTCTTCTGAAAAATCCTGAGCCTGCTTACTACCCTGAATTTGGCATTCATCTCAGCCTGTCTCCCATACAATTGATCACTTTTATCACACTACACTTTTTAATTTTCCAAGGTGTTAATCACCTCCTAACATATCTTATAATTTACTTATTATGCCCTTTTATTTTCTATTTGGTCTTGCCAGAAAGTCATTTTCTTCACAAGAGGATTCTTTGCTTTGTTCACTAAATTACATACCTAAATCAATGTTTGGCATAGAGGAGGTGCCTAATAGATAATTGTTGATTGATTGAAATGATTTTACTTATAAAGAGAGCACAAATGCAACCCGAACCAAAGGGCTTCTGAGTAACCCTTTCTAATACTTTGTGTCTTTCTTCCTCCTCAGCAATCAGTGTGAATGTCAGGTGCTGTGTTAAGTAGTCTTCAAATGTTATTTAATCCTTCAAACAACCCTAAGCAAATAGGTATGATTATGGCCATTTCCAGGTGACATACTCAGGCCTATGAAAGTTCAATTCCTGCTCAATCTTATATAGATGGTAAGATGCAGAGTTGGCACTAGAATTCTAATTTGTGTGACTTCTAAATCATTGTTTTCAACCACAGAAGTAACACTTCCCCAGTGAGTTGAAATATTCTAAAGGTAGCTGTTTCTGGTAACTTCTCCCTTCACTCATTCATTCATTCAGTGTTTATTGAGCACTACGTGTCAGGTCCTTAGCCTCTATCAGTGAATCAAAGACTCTTGGCCTATTCAGTTTTCATTCCATTGAACTCTTGAAGAGATATGATCTGGGCTAATGTGGAAGGGGACTAAGTAGTCTCTATTTTAGAAATTCTTTCAGTTTTCATCAAATAATTTTAGGGCCATAGAGAAAATTCTTCTTATACAAAATCACCCTTCTTCACCCCAACTTATTCTAATATTCTACCTGAAGTACCTGGTTTAAAAATGCTTTCTGAGAGATTTCAAAGGCTTTCACTAAAGTCCATTATTTCTTTTCAGTTTCAATTCAAATTTTTAGTTGAGGAAAAGAAGGCTTAAAATAATTTTGAGGCATCAAAGTCAGTTGTAAACACAGAGCTATTTTTAACTCCAAATTTGTCCTCATGTTACTAGGGCAAACAGGGAAAAGAACATGAAGGAAGTAAGGTGTGGGCACATTCTGGGAAAACCAGGTATCTTTGTTAAATTCTGGCTCTGTCATTTACTACCTTAGTTATTTTTATCAGACAGAAAGCTAGCAGGAGCCTGAAAACACTGATTTACTCATGTCTTTTTCTGGAGCTGGGAAACAGGGCATCTTGGAGGAATAGGAATAGTGACGGCAGGTTAGTACTTTTGCAGGCAGTCAGACCAATTAAAAGAATTAGGGGACAGGTGAAGCGGGCAGTCATTCTGGGTTGACTTTCTGCTTGGAAATGCTAGAATACCTCACTCAAACTGATTTTTAGAGGGCATCATCTCAAAGGAATCAAGAAAGAAAATTACCTTGATCTACTGGTCTATAGCCCTCCTTCTTACCTTACATGGGGTAGCTGGACCCAGCTGGACTCACATTAGTCTAGCTAATGTCCTTACCTTGGTTTAACCCAGAACATAGATCCAGTTTGCTTACATTCTGAGTGGAAGAATATGATAGAAGGAGACAAGGTTTTTAGATTAAAAAAACAACAGCAATAACTTTTTTTGTTAAATTCTGGCTCTAGCATTTTTTAGCCAAGTTGCTTGTGTTCTCTGAATTCCATTTTTCTTAACTGGGAGGAGGAGTTAACCATAATGTATTGGTCAGCTTTTTATTTGAACAAAATACCTAACTTATACAATTTAAAGGAGAAAAGGGTTATTTTGGCTCACAGATTCAGTCCCTGGTTGACTGGTCCCAAGCCAGAAGCATCATGGCAAAGACCATAACTGAGGAAAGCTACTTTACCCATGTCAGCCAGGAAGCAGGCAGATCAGGGGAAAAACCAGAGAGACTGATGTACCTTTCCATGACATTTCTCCAATGAGCCATTTCTTCTAAATGGGCCCTGGGCTCCACCTCCTAACAGGAAATTTATCTATGAATTCATCATCAGATTTCCACTGATGAAGTCATTTCCTTCCTGATCCTATTCTTCTAAAAGCCCTACTTTTGAATACATGAGCCTTTTTGGGGGACATTTTTGGTATAAACTGTAACACTTACCTTAATTAATTAATTAAGCATTAACTTGTTAAGCATTTATTGATATCTAATATGCACAAGGAATTTTCTGTACATATGGTAGATCAATCTATCATCTATGTATATTCTGGCACATAGTAGTTGTTCAAATATTATCATCTTTACCAGTGTGCATACATAAGTAAATCAAATAATTAGTCTTTTAGATTGTTAGTAGTACAAATATGTCAGTTAGCTTTACAACCACGATAGTATCCCTGTGAATCTTACCTGATGGGGGAAAGATCATTCTCTCTAACTGGAAGTGCCACATCTTTCTGGAGTGGTTGTGTGATTTCTGACAACTCTGATCAGCCATAGCCTAGAAAGAAATTGACTGGGTGTACTGAATATCATTTCATTTCACAACAATTAATACAGACTTATTATAATTTTGATCTGGTAAGGAGTCAGTCATTAGAAAATTAGAAATTTTAATGAAGATTCTTGCTAGCTGTCACCAATAGCGGGGCTGTAATCTAACTCAAGATTCTTGGCAAAATAATACTCATTTCAGTTCTCAGAAGTACTTATTATTTAGTGTTTATACTGATTTGTATTTCCTAAGTGTTTTCAAATATTTTTTCCATTATACTTTGGGAAAAACCCCCAAAAACCAAAAAACAAAGGCCTTTGAGCTATTTTACTATGTTAAGTCTATTTCACAGATGGGTGAGTATGGGATCGTTTTTTGAGCAGACAACAATGCATCTTGTTACACTAACAAAGATAATGCAAAGTTTACCAAATGAATGGATACAACCAACACATATTATTAAATAGGAAACATATTTACATACACACACACAACTGATAGAAAAGATGCTTTAGATCAAAGCTGGTAATGCTCATTGAAGAACAAAGACTCTACATGACTTCTTTCAGCATAATTCATGTGTCAAACAACCCTAAGTAAAGACAGTGATTTCATCACTTCTCTGCTGGATTCTGGCCTTCAGAATTTCCACTGTCCTCTTTGCCTTCATCTAGTCTCTCAGTTCACTTATTGTTAACTTTTATTACGTGATGACCATATAACTTCTGTTTAATATAACCATAAGTATTTGTTTCTGGCTTCTGTACCTGTGTGTTGCCTAGGCTACTTCTGCTCCATGCTGAAGAGTCAGTATCTACCTCAGGGTCTGTTTTTCTCATGGTAATGGCCTAAGCACAATAGGATAAACTGAATGCCTAAGAAATTTTAATTCCTTTATGGTGGCACATCGCATTGGCCAAACCAAAGCACACGTCTTCTTTAAAATTTGAGGGGTTGACTGGGTGTGATGGTGCACCCCTGTAATCTCAGCACTCAGGAGGCTGAGGCAGGAGGACTGGACTACTCAGTAAGAGCCTGTCTCAAAAAATATTGTAAAATTTGAGGGGCAAGATAGTTTATAACACCTGACTCCATGGCAAGGTTTTGAGATATATTTTTGGTGAAGGCCGAAGGCCAATGATGTCCTACAAATACAGACAGTAATGTTCTCTCTTTTTTTTTCTTGCCCCATCATCTTTCTGACTTGTCATTTAAAGTGTAAGTGCTTCTGCACAATACAGCCAATCCCCAAGGATGTGCCAAGTAAAAAATATTACATTCAAGAAGGCTGACCAGAGATTTCCTAGGGGCAGTAGAGTTATAGCTAAAATACTTTAATTTTCGACCTCTATATTTGAGAATATGACTTTGAAGATTTTCTTGCCAAAAGTACAGTCCATTTGCCTCTTTTTTTTTGGTACCAAGAATCAAACTCAGGACCTTCCACTTGCTAGGCAGGTGCTTACGCTGCTGAGCTATGACCCCGGCCATTTGCCTATCTCTTGAATCTGAATTGATTGGTAAATTGCTTTATCTAGCAACATACAGTACAAACTATGATAGGCCAATCTTAAGCTCAGTCATTACAAGACCTTGTGTATATTAGTTCCCTCTGTGGTATTACCAGGAGAATAAGCCTGAGCTAGTTTGCTGAAAGGTAAGAGGACCATATGAAGCAGAGCTGAGACCTCCTGTCCCTAGTGAAGCCATTACTGACTAGCCAATCTATAGTCAATTTACAATCTGACTGTGTACAGAAGTGGACTTAAATCAACAAACTGCCTCACTAGCCTATAGATACATGAAATGTGATACATTGTTTTGGTTACTTTTCTCTGAGACAAAATACCCAACAGCCAAAGTTAAAGGAGAAAGGTTTATTTTGGCTCACAGTTTATAGACGTTTCAGTCCGTACTCAGCTGGTTTACGACAGTGTGGCATGACAGGGAGACATGGCAGAGGAGAAACAGTCCATGGTAGAGAAGGTAGGAGGCAGCAAGCAGCAAGCCTCTCTTTCCCTTTTATCCCATCTAGGCTACAAGTCTCTGGGTGAAGCTACTCTCACCCAGGGTGGGCCTTCCCATTATTCAGACCTATGCTAAACTAATCAGTGGACTAATTTAGTGGTACACACCCTTAATTCTGGTATCACACATCCTAGATCTAACTAGTTCTGAAAAGCCTCACTTATGAGCACACAAGGCTTTGAGGGGACTTACAGATATAAACCATAGCATACATGATGGTTTAAGCCACTAAGTCTTGGGTGATTTTTTTTTTAAAGGCAAAAATACTGTAATAACTCAGGATCGCATTCCCAGATAGTGATTGTGCCTGTGTCACTTTCCCAGATCTTTTATATTCTTGGGCAGGCTAGATGTGATGAATTATCCTTGGATGCTTCCTCTCAATTCTCAAACCTGCATCTCTTCTTTGCACATGCCTTGACTTTCTACAGTATATATGCACAGTGGGTAGGCACTTTTTAAGGAAGTTTATGAGATTCTAATTTATTTTGGAGAAGATGATTATTCATACAATAAAAAGGAAACAAAGAACACTTTTCTGTTGAAGCTGTCAGATGAGTTCTGATTTCTGTAACAATTATAATTAATTATAGCTGGGTAGAAAATACATTTTCTTTGAAGAATCAGTGAACTATAGAGAAATGTGTCAGTAATAACTGTTTAGAATTCAGTCTCCATGAGTAGGCACAATAATTTTACACTAACAGCTAATATTGCAGGGAAAGTAACTCAGGATAGAGAAAATGATTGGGTGGTGTTGTGTATTTCTGCAAATATTTGATAATGGGTTTCAAATCAAGTCAAAGATAAGAAGTCTGATATAAAAGTTCTGCTTTTTTTTTTTTTTTTTTGTGGAGCTGGGGATCGAACTCATGATCTTGCACTTACCAGGCAAGTGCTTAGGCTACTGAGTTAAAGCCCCAGCAAGTTCTGCTTTTCTCTTCCGTTTTTGTCAGTACTAAGGTGCAGTATAAAAATAGAAATCTAAAAATATATGCATGGTTTCTCACAGTTCAAATTTTTACAGTTGTCAAAAATATTTAAGAGTAAGATCCTTGGGGTTTGAGGAGACACAACTTTGCATAAGTGTCAGGAATGGCCCATTTTCCCATTAACCCACTGTAAATTTTCTGTGGGTTAGTATTTTGTTGTCAGTGTTTTTTCTGTTCATAACTAAGCTCTAGTGGACTACTTTCACATTTACTGGTGTGTGTCACTAGTTTAGTTTTTATGGTACAGTATTTTAGTTCAACTGTGGCACTGCTTTAAATTAACCTATAAGGCAATGAGGAATGTATCACAGTGAAATCTGCATAAAATAAAGATGCAATAGGATGTATCATGCTGTTTTTATATACACAGATAAACTTATTAACCTATTTTTAAAAGACTTCTTAGTGGTGGTAGATTTACAGAGTTACATTTATACTTTGCCTCATGTCCTTGCAGGAGGACAGAGGCATTATTCTTTTTTGCAATATCAGGTTTTAGCATATGTAAGTACTGCATAAATGAATCAGTAATTTTGGAGTGACAAGGGGGTCAACTTCCAGAAAGTTTCTTTGTAAGGGCAGGCAGAACATGATGGGTCCAGGGCTTCTTTTCCTATTGACTCTTGGTTGTGAATTTCTTCAGTATAAAAGCTTTCTTTCGAAGTATTTCACGTAATGTTTTTCTTTCTGAACCTTAGCCCTTAACAAAGAGTTGATCACAAAGGGATTTACCCTGCACAATAATCTCTTCTTAACTCATTAAGAGAAGAAAAATATTTCTAGCAAGAATGCCAGTGCAGTGATTTCTGTGCTTTGTTCATTGCTGTATTGTCAGCATCAAGAATAGTACCTGACGTAGTAGGAACTCATAAATATCTTTTCAAGCAGTAAAATGAGAATAGAGACCAGAAATCAAGGTGAATTCTCATACCAGCTAAAGAAATTGTGAACTGTTACTTCTTCCTTAGATTCATTGGCAGCAGACTACTACCTTGGAAGAGAGGATTATTTATCAATTCTGAAGATAAATATGTTTTACACATCCATCATTTTATCCTTATCTGAATTCCTTTTTCTCCCTCAGGTCATACTTTAGGGCTCTAGTCAAGTTCAACTAACTTCCACACGATACATGTTATAATTTATATCTAGATGCTTCCCCAAAGCCTCATGTACTTATAATTGTGGTTTTTGAGGGGTGATTGGATTAGGGGTATTATACTAGCTAAATGAGCTGTTAGTAGGTAGGGCCTAGTCAGAAGAGGTGGGTCACTAGGGGTGTGACCTGGAAGGTTATATCTCTCTGCCTGGCTCCTCCCTTCACTCTCTGCTTCCTGATTGCCATGAGGTGAGCAGGTTTTCCTCCACCGTACCCTTCTGCCATTACTTCTTGCCTTGGAGCTGGCCACCTATGGACAAAAATCATGAGCCAAAATAAACTTCTCCTCCTTTAAATTGTTGTGTGTCTGATGTTTTGTCTCAGTGATGGGAAAGTATGACAAGGTCTTTTATAATTACTTCTCTCTCATGATCTCCCCTGTATCTGAATATATGGTGTAAGATATGCCTGTGGGGGGGGCTCACACAAGTTTGATATGCCTGTAATGCAAATAAGTGGAGATGTCTACATGGCAGTACTATATACAATTCTATGCTAGTGAAGTTTAAGAGAGAACTGTGCTAGAAGTACAGATCTAAGATTCATTAGTGTGCGGGTACCAATGAGTATCATGGGAATGTGTAGAACAGCAAATATAAAAGAACATTTCTCAAGAGTGTTCATGTAGGCCAGGGATCTAGCTCAGCGGCCTAAGTGCCTGCTTGGCAAGAGCAAGGTCGTGAGTTCAATCCCCGGTGCCGCAAAAAAAAAAAAAAAAAAAAAAAAGAATGTTCATGTAAATCGCCCAGACATCTTGTTAAAATACAGATTTTGATTCAGAATCTTTGGGTTCAGGTAAAAGATTCCGAATGTCTACCAACCTCTGAGATATTGGCAAAGCCGCTGATCCATGGACCACATTTGTAAAACCAAAAAGATAGGTGATAGAAACTTGAGGAACAACTAGGCAAAGAAAAAAAGCTGCTAAGAGATTGTTGAAAGTAGCTAGAAATGGGAGAAATAAAAAAAAAATCTACTCCGATTAGAACCATGAAGTCAAGAGTGGAAAGCATTTCGACACAGAATGTGTTGCCAACTCCTGTCAGACGTTCCTGAGAATCAACAAGATAGAACAGGTTTTGTCAGATTTTCCAAGAGGAGAGATTTGATGGTTTTAAGGCAGTCTTGTTAGAGTAAGGATGGTAGCTTATTTCAAAAAGATGTAGAGAAGAAAGTA
>RJWT010014889.1:0-20780 GCA_004365215.1 Cuniculus paca
TTTATTCTATGACTAAACCATGTTTTCGCTTAATCATTCCCTATTGCAAAATGTTTAGGATAAAAAATCCAGAGTTTGAGATACCAGATAAATTTGAGAAACAAGTATTGCTTTATGGGTAGATCATGAAATGAGCAAGTATAATTGCAAAATGAATATTTTACTTGAAAAGAGAAGAAATTCTAAAAATGTGATTGGTAAGTGAGGAAATTCAATGGCAGTAAAACTCTGAAACCAAGCATAGAATCATCAGATTTATAATAATGAAGAGTAAGTAAATCACTTGATAAAAAATATTGAACAGATACATAGTACAACAATTGTTCTAGAGGATACAAAGGAATTAAGTATAGTGGAAAAACCTTGGAAGCAAATAGGTGAGTATGTCTCTAGCACAGCCATGCAGATGATGGACCTTCAATGCCTGGCATAAAGTGCTCCCTATGAAGCTGGAAAGAGAGGCTCAAGAAACATAATGGACCAAAAAAAAATGTCAACACTTAGTGATGGATTAGATCTGGTGAGGAAAATAGAAAATGAGAGTGAAAACAATTATACGATATTTACCCTTGGGAACAAGGGGAAGACTTTTAATAGTAATGATGAAATCAGGAAAGGGTGACTGTTGCTAGAAGGTGATTAACTTACCATCTGATAGGTTAAATTTCTGGTGCTAGGTTTTCCAGGAGGAGAAAATATGTGGGCAATTCATGTTGCATAATGCAGAAATAAGAAAAATAACCATATTTTTTCCTATATAAAATGTGCAAAACAGCAGGTTTGAGTTATAGCAAAATGTAAAACAAAGCCTTGTTGCGGCAACTAATACTGTACATGTAATTATGAAAGTCATTGGAGTTTTTTCAAATAAACCATTAATATTCAGAAGTTTTATTTATCCTCTCTCTGAAAACTGGGTGCATGTATTTTGCCCATATATTTTCACCAGGAATATTATAAGATTGTACATTTCCCTTCTCACTTTGCAAACTAAGTATAGCATATCAAATATATTGATACAAAAAGTGGATCTCATATTTACCAGGAAATAAATGTTATTTAACTAATACCAAATCTCAGTTACCATAATAACAAAAACACACACAGTTGTTTCTTGTATCCACAGAGGGTTGGTCACAGGACCACTAGTATAGCAAAATTTAAGGATGCTCAATTGCTATGTAGTATGTACATAAAACCTATATACAGTCTATTATATGCTTTCAATCATATCTAGACAGTTAATATTAGTTAATACAGTGGAAATATTAATAGTTGTTACACTGGTTAAGGAATGATGATAAGAAAAGTCTGTACATGATCAGAAAATTTTTTCCTGGTTATTTTTTATCTAGCTAGGAATACATAGATGAGTTGTCCACAGATGTTGAACCCAAAATTATAGAGGACTGTCTGTACTAATTTTTATAACAGGACCAAAACTGCTATCTTTGGGTATAGTGCTAATGTATATTGAATAACAAATATAAGTATATTAGAATTATTTATTATGAAAAGCCTTTAAAATTAATTTGCATAATTACCTAGGATTGTTACATTTGCATTGTCATCATCAAGTCAAAGGATGTTTCACTTTCTGTAGAGTACCAGTGTTAATTGATAATTTATTAGTACAATTCATTTTTCATCTTTCTTCATTGAAATCACAAAATACTTATTCTCGAAGACTTTTAGGAAAAGCACAGAAGTCTTCTATATTATACTGAGCTCCAGGATAATAGTTATTGCACAAGAAGGTATTAGAGAATCTCTTGGCTTTTTGATTCCTTCCAATTGCAGTGGGTTAAGGTTGACATTTACACCAAAGATGGAGTCTGACAGTGTTCCAAAAGCTTAAAACAAGATGCTAAAATAGTACCAGTTACTCAGGTACTCCTCTGTGATCTAAATAATCTTAACTTACAGATAGAAATGGGCAAAATACTTTCAAGGACTACTCCACGCTTTGTCAATTTGCCTCTTTACAGCTTTGCTTCTGTCCTATAAAGACAGTCAAAAAAAAAAAAAGAAAGAAAGAAAAAGAAAAAGAAAAGCTGTTCCATTTTGTGCATTTAGAGCTTCCCTCCCTAGGGTTCAACCACAAGTTCATGGCAACTGAGACAATTACATTCTGCCATCCTCATTGCCCTTCTTTTCTATTGCATGTAACTCTTAGCTCTATTTCCCACAACATCCTTAATAAGGTGACTCAAGCAAATTTGTTTCTAGTGGTCTTTTACCAGGCATTCCCAGTCATGTATGCCAATGGTAGTATCATCTCAAGCTGGGATACTAATTACCTTCTTTTGGGTGACTGCACCCAAACTGTAAAAGTAGGAGAATGCAACCATTTGCATTTGATGTACACTAATGTTAATGAATTGATCACTGGTAGTTAAGACATCAACACTGAAAAGCACGGTGTTATGATATTATCATAGAAAGAGCATTTGTTGCAACATAGTGGTGCTCTAGACGCACTTGTTTTTGGTATTTAATCTATTCTGTATCTTTTTTGAACACTTCAGATTTCTAATCTCTTCTCCAAAAGCTTACAACCCATAAAACTACTGCATCATTACCCTAATCCAGTAGGAATCCATCACTACAATTCCAGGAGTACTTCATTTTTCAGTAGCTGTCTCTTTTTGTCTACTCTGGTGTCTACTCTTTATGTGTTGCTTATTTAGAATTCTGCTTGCTGCTAATGATTTTTGGGGACATAATTAAAATATACTTCTATATGAGCATTAAATAATAAAAACTATCTACAGGACTGATAATGATTGGAACATTGAAATAGTAATGACCGCTGTTAATGACTTAATTAGTCATTGTTGAATAAACAAATGAAAGTCTACAGCATAAGATCTGACAATTTAAAATATTATTTATCCCAGACACTGGAATTTGTTTGCATTTTAATAGAGGCCTTAGGAAGTGATTTTTGAACATTCCAAAGACACATGAACTGGCTGCAGGAGGTTTCTATGGATATAGTATTCATGGTTGCCCTTCATAGTCCGCATAAAAATATAAATAAAACTGTTTCTTGGTGTAAAGATCAAAATCAATATACACTGTGTTACTTTCATTATGGATTGCTTATCTAAGCCAAAGTCTAGAAAACCAAGGATATACATGAAAGTAAAGAAGTAAGAAAAAAGTAGGACAGCCCTCCTCTTCATACCAGTAAGTGAAGATTTTAAATGCAAACTTTTTTAAAGCTATTTAGAATCAAAACTAGTCTTTTGGGGACATTTTGGAGACAAGATGGCTTTTTGTTCTCTGCTGTACATAATTGTCAGTACCTGCTCATTTTTCATTTCCCAAAAATTCCCCTTGACAAAAATAATCAGGGAAATTTATAATTTCAGGAATAGAGGATAAGATATAAAGTGACCTACACATTTAATCTTAAATTATAACTTGGAAATCATAATCCACATTGACTGGATTCTCTCATCCAGAGCCCTTGCTGCTTCTTGAGAAAATAAACATAATGACTTTTTATGTGCAAAGAGCTCATTGCTTTGTAGGAGAAAACAGCTAATTATAATAACCAGAAGAAAAATAAAAGAAGACTAAGCAAATTGATAATAATTATCTGCTCATCAAAGATTCTTGGCAAATCCAAATGACAAACATCTGTATTCTCAAAGTTAAAAACAACCCACAAAAAAATCAACAAGAACAGAACTAGAGAAAACATTTCCAAAAATCATTTGGATCTAGAATAGACCTGGAATAGCAACAAAAAATTCTGGGCAACAAAGGCAAAGCAGGGGACATCACAGTCCCTGTCTTGAAATTATACTATAGAGCTACTGTGGAAAAAAAAAGACACAGCATGGTACTGGCCAAAAAAACAGACCAGAGGATCAGTGCAACTGACTGGAAGTAGAAGAAGCAACTTCAAACACACTCAACCATTTTATCATTGACAAAGGAGCCAAGATAGTCTCTGGAAGGATAGTCTCTTTAATAAATAGTGCTAGAAAAACTAACTTTCCACAGGCTGAAGACTAAAACTAGATCCATGAATATAACCATGTACTAAACTAAAATCAACATGAATCAAAGATCTAAATATTAAAACAGAAACACTAAATCTTCTGAAAGAGAGAATAGATAGAATTTTGAAGCCGTACATGTAGGCAAAGACTTCATGAACGAAGCCCTGATTGCACAGGAAATACTACAGTGACTCTACTGGGACCCCATCTTATTAAAAAGCTTTTGCACAACAAAATAAATCACTAACAGAGTGAAGACAACCCACAGAGTATGAAGATATCCTAGCCATTTGTTCTTCAGACAAAGGACTAATATCTAGAACATATAAAGAATAGAAAAAAAAATCAGACACTCCCAAATTTAAAAACCCAACTGAAAAATGGACATGTGAAATGAATGGAAGAGATACAAAGAGTAAAAAAAATATAAAAATTTTCAACATCATTGATCATTTCAGAAATGAAAATTAAAACAATGCTGAGATTCTATCTCACTCCAAAAACAATGGCTGTTATCAAGAAATCAACCAGTAACAAATGCTAGTTGAATTGTGGGGAAAAAGGAACCCTTCTCTACTGTTGTTAAGAGTGTAGACTGGTAAAACCACTGTGGAAATCAATGTACTTCAAAAAACTGGGACTAGTTTCATTTTACACAGCTATTCCCCCTCTTGGTATCTTCCCCAAAGAATTAAAAACATCATACAACAATGATGTATTTGCATTCATGTTTATAGTAACACAGTGTACTGTAGCTAAATCTTTAAAGAACTCAAATGCCCTTTAACTGACAAATGGATAAAAAAGATTTGATTATTTTTATGTGATGGACTACTACTGTGCCAAAAAGAAGGATAAAATTGAGACATTTATAGCTAAATGGGTGAATCTTGAGACCACACTCTGAAGTGAAATAAATTGGACACATGTGCATAAATATCATTGTCTCTCTGGTGTGAGAAACTCAAAGTGTAAATAAGATCCAAAATGTGTAATAGATAGTGAGAAAGAGTAAATAATTTTTCAAAAGCAAAGGGAATTCGGGAGGGGATGGAAGGGAAAAATATGATAAAATGGAAACAAACTTTGTATATAAGCAGGGGAGGAGGAGTTTAAGAGAGAGGAAGGGAACGGAAAAAAAAGGGAAACTAAGATGTATCATGTACAAGTACAAATTCCCTATGATGAATGTGACTATTATGTATATCTAAATTGTACCAATAAATTTAATAAAAAACCCAAATTTACCTAAGAACTCTTTTTCTCATTAAATAACAGTAAATCACATGATGATTTTAAATAATAAATTTCATTATTTCAGCTGAAAATGATTGTAAAATATTCAACAAATGTATAATTTTAAAAGAAATTACTCCTAAGAGACAAGAATAAATTCGAGATATCAAAGCTTACTTGTATAGTATGGATTACCTAAAAAATAATTGTTGACTTTATTACAATGCTGATTGGGGAAAAAACTCACAAAGGCAATGATATATAATAATGTTAATAATATTTCATTTCCTTTTTCTCCTTTATAAATATTTAGAAATTTATTATATATATCATACACACACATATATATGTAATCTTCTGTTTTGCAAAACTGTCAAAGTAAAGTAAAATAAGTGTGTGCTTTTATACGCTTTCTTATGAATTTTGAGAAAATATATACATGTGCATTTAACAAATATGTGACTTTCATAGAATAATTAAATAGAAAAGCTCCAACATCCAACTTTTAGAGGGAAAATAGTACTATATAGTGCCAATTAATGAAGAAGAACCTACAAAACCACACTCAATAAAATTCGTTAATAACTAATCATTTAGTTCATCTACAGCAGCATGTATGTTGAATCTTAATAATGTATTCATTTTTCCAATGAGAATATGGTTTATTTCAAAGAATCTATTGCTTTCCTAATAATATCTTGAGTTTCAATATTATTCCTTTGATATAAATAAGTGCAACTTCCTGACAAAGATAAGTCTGCCTTTGTATTTATCAGTCAGTTAAACATCAGATAAGCTACCTGACATGTGTAAAGAAAGCTTATTTTTACTGTACTCAGTGATTACAACAGAAAAGGAAATTAACTATTTTTAAGCCTTTTCCAACAATTACCTTCAACATCCTATTACATATTATGTAATTCTCATAACAACCCCACCAGGAACATTTTGTAATGACTAATATTTTAAATAATGTAACTGAGTTATGAGAAGAGTAGAGCTGTGCATGATCACAGTGACAAAATAAAATTCAAAAGAAGGCATCACTAAGTTCAGATCAGAGTGTCAGCCTCTGCCATGTTGACTTACAGTACAAGGCACCTCTACATCTGGTGCAATAGCTCCTTTCATATTTATCATTAATTGCCTCTTATGCTTCACAGACACCAAAAGCTACATGTGTAAGGCGTGCCGTTTAAATAGCATATGAATCATATTTTGGAAAATAAAGCTTCAATAACTCAGGAAATTTTTTCTTATTGTTTTTCCTACATATTCTCTGATCCACAACATAGGACTCAACTTCAACACTGAAAATGTTTTTGCTGGGTACAAGGACACTTTTTTTAAAACTTTTATTATTTGTTGTCCATAATGATTATATCCAATATAGGGAATTAGTATATGTACTTAACACATTTCAATTCTTCCCTCTAACTCCTGTAATTTTTCCAGTGTCAAATTCATTTATCTTGTAAAACCTCATAAAGTTAATTATCATATGTATAGATTGAAAGCCGATTAATAGACCAAAGCACGTGCAACATGTAAAAACAATTATAGTAAGTCAAGGTATACTTTTAGATAAATTGTTTGAACTGGATTATAGTATCATCCTCTCCCCATCTTTTCTTCTGATTTTTATCTTTTATCTCATGCTTCATATATATCGAGTTTCTCATATAAATGAAACCATATGATATTTAAGCTTGTGTGTCTAATTTACTTCACTTAACATTATGATCTCAAGGTGAATCCATTTCCCTATGCAAGAAACATACTTTTTATTTCCTTCTTAAGAAGGAAGAAATGTCATGAAATGAGAAAATGCACTGTTGGGAGGTCTGAATGAACAATGTCATCTGTAAGCGAAAGACTGCTTATATTTATAAACAAGGCTAAATTCAAATTTGAGGTATGTAAAATATATGATGAGAGTATTACAATAACAGTAGGAGGAAAGATCGGAAAAGACTTACCTTTCTATATTTGCAATTGTATTTATTAATTTTCAGTAATTATTATAACATTTTTGGTGACAGCACTAGTAATTTGTCTCATGGAAATCTTTGGATTTCATGACAGAAAACTTCCATTCATCAAACTGCGCAACCCTGCATTTCACATCAGGCATGTTAACTCTGTAATAATGCTGTATCATCACTAAGTACACACATTAAAGAAACATACATCAAAGTGTAATACTCTGTGCCATGTAAAAAAAAATTGTCATTAATGCTTGAGGCTTATTTTTTTTCCCAAAATGTATTTTTCGGTTTCATTTTTAAAGGAAGGGATGTGTATGTGTATTTCTTTCATTTATCTTTGCATGACTGGCAATTTCTTATAGACCAAGAGAGAAATGTTTTAACACTTTTTGATACATAAATTTTTGTGGGCTTTGTGACTATCTTAAATCACTTAAGAATCTTCTTCTTCTTGAAACCTCAGGGGACCAGAGTTGAGATATGTGTATAATAAAAGTTTAGTCATAAGAGAAACGAAATCATCTAAGAGTAATTTTGTGTATAACGCTTCATGATTCCCATCACAAGGAATACTGTATTGAAGAGACATAGTGAGATCTTTTAAAAATATGAAAACAAATAGCCTTCTGATCCTGTCTTTCAGGAGGTGACATGACATTTTGGTAAATTAGAAAGTAGAGGGTGCTGGTTCCTTTCAGAAGATGTAAAACGCTTCACTTGGTTCTAATGTACATAAAGCAATTAGTTACATGTCATGATGGGTGTTCCCTAAGGCAGTGCACTTACTCCATTAGTATTTATATCTACATGCCATTATGCATTGGGCAGTACTAAATAGATGAGAGTCGTTCAGAGAATTACTCAAGTCATGTGCCATCAAGAAAAGAGATATAGCAAACACTATCAGCATACAGGTGGGGTTGGATTGCATAGTTTCCAGTGAGATTATTTTTAAATGCTTGCTCAAAATGTAGCACAGAGAATTGATTCATAAACTCTTAAGAGTGGAAACATTTTAAATTTATTTATTGGAGAGTATTTTAGCTAGTAGACATGATCAGGGCAGTTTCATTTGAAAATATCGCTCCCTTTTTCCTTGAATAACCTATCCTTTTCAGCTAGGAAACCTGAAGGTCTTTTCTATTTGGAAAATGAAAAGAAACTCAGATACATGCAAATATGAAGCCAATCATATCTAGTTATATTTTAGGTTTGGGGTATAAATCTAAAATTAAAGGAATATTGTTATTTTATGTTATTTGCTGCTAATGTATTCTTATTTATTTAGCTCTCTGTCTCCATACAAAGCTCTTAAATATTCATATGTTTTAAAATAGTGTAGTTTCAGCTTGGCTCTTTGCAAATATATGCTTTGTTTAGAAAATTATTAACATTTGATCAACTAAAATTTCCATTAAAATGATTACAGGATAATTTCTCTCATTTACTAGACTTGCAGAAAACATTTGTATGTCTTAAATATTCAAAGCTTTGAAAATTAGCAGGGAGCTTGTCCTCTGGGCTAGAATCCCATAAGCTTCATATTTTGTCAAGATTTTGTCACAGTGAGTACCATTTTCCTCTTTATAGGTCTCTGTCTCTCATAATTATTCGCAATGTTTTTCAGGCCAAAAGTATGACCTGTATGAATAATACTGAAACAGTGACCTTGGAAGCCTTGGATTAAAGTTACTGTACAAACTTATTGGAAAAATTCAAAAAATTCCTATTTCCCATTCACCTAAATTCATAGTTTTTTTCCAAATAGAGTTCTAATGCTTTATTAGGAATAGTTAAAGGATTTGATGCTTGTTTTAGAAATATTAAACTCATCTATACAAATATATTTTAAATATAAGTACAAAAATTTATACTGGTGCTTATTAGAAACATTATGAGCTTGTGAAATTCATTGTTTCCTTGTATACTTCCAAATGCATATAAAGGCATTTAAATACATGATAATTAATTTGAGTTTTTTTAGACTCACAGACGTTTTGAACTTGATGAATTTAAAATTCACCATTCACCTGCAATAGTTTTTGGATCTGTGTATATCTGATATTTAGTACACAGAATTTACTCATGGTTTAAAATATATAATATTTCTCTAAGTCATGTGTTCTGAGCCTTAGAAATTAACAATAATAGCAGCAAATAAAAGTCACCTTTACTTATTACATTTTTATAGCCACTTGGATAGTAAGACATAGAATAAGAAAATTGGATTATAAAATATGAATATGTAACTCCTAAAACATGAAGAGAAAGATATTGTACATGAACATTGGTGTTTAAATTTTTCTTTTGTTCATGGGCCTCTACAATTATTATACAAAACTGACTCACTCAGTAGACAGGAAAAATATGCAGTGTCCTTGAAGAGTCTTTCCTATTGTGAATGTTGGACAGGCAGAATCTAGCCTTGAGTATGTACTCAAGACAAAAATCTATAGAGGATAAAAAAGACAGAGTAGTCTGGAAATGCTTCTAGATCAATCTCCCTCAAAATAAGTCAAAGAGGAAAACTCTTGCCAGACATTTAAAATACTACCATGACAACCTTAGGATCTGAGGATTGTCAGCATTCCTTGTAATTGCAAAATCCTACACGATCCCACTCTCTTGCTGTTTTCTGAATAATAATTGTGCAAGTGTACTTCCAAAATTATACCAGCTTCAATAAAGCATTATTATTTAGCTAATAGTAATATAGTTGATTATATAATCAACCAGACTATATAATTAACATGATGTTAAGGTTTTTTTTCTACCTAATTTAATCATTGTAAACACATTTTTAAAAAGTTGAAATGAAGTACATTAACTATATCTATTTTGGGGTCAAATATGAAAATCTCAAGCCATGTTTTATAAATATTAGGATGTTAATTTACTTTAGAGATTATTATGAAACACTATTCAAACTATATAAAATGTCACCAGTTTCTTCCCTGAATGAAGGTACATACCCATTTACCACACATTTCAACTATTATTTTCCAAACTTCAGTATATGATTATAGAAGTAAGAGTATTAATTGAGATATGTTCTAGATTTTCACATAGTTTTGTTTCAAAGGGGAGGGCAAATTAATTTAGAATTTATCAGCATTCCTTTAACAGATATTTGTTGAATGATTACTTTGTGCTAATTAAGTTGGTGGCTATAGGACTGCTGCATAAGTCAAGGTATCTTGTACAAAAGTAAAATTTAGGTACTTTTCTTCAGCATTGCGAGAGAAAATTTTAGGTACCCTTGTCCAAAATGTAGCAATTTCAAGGAGAGAACAGAGCATTAAAACAAACTCTGGACCCTTTCAAGAGTATAACTTGAGTGATCATGCAAGGCATAGGCCCATTAAGCAGGCTTGCTGCTGAGCAGTAAGGAGCACATGAGTATGCCATTGCAACTTTAGATCAGGACGAGGAGGAACAGAGGGATGTGTATTGCGCTACCCCTTACCTAGAAGCTAAGTTAGGCGATTCTTTTTATCTTGGGAAATCAGGAAAGATTTATGAAAGAAGTAAAATCCAAAAAAATGCTAGGTTTAGCATGATAAAAATAAGAAATGAAATTATTTTAGACAAGGGCATGAAATTGAGCATTAGCTCGAGGGACAGAAAAGAGCAACGTATGCTGGATATAATGTGTAAATTGAGTTCATGTAGAGTAGACAGAAGAGATAAAGTTAAAATTATAGGTTGAAATAAAAACAAGGAATGACACGAATACTAGTATTGTGAGTTTGAATTTCACCTTATAAGCAAATGGAAACCTTTGAGTAATATGATTCCAAGTAGGCTGCAGGGTGAAATGAGAGTAGAAGATGAGAAGAGATACTAGCTTCTAATGTCTAGCTAGCAAAGCCAGTTACAGTAGTTATTAGGGCCTTCAGTAGAGACACAGCAACCAAAGTGAAAAATAGTGAGTGGATATGAAAGGTAAATGAAGTATTGACAGACACAAGAAAGCCTTGGAGAATACTCAAGCGATTCAATCACGAAGAAAAAGCAAGGTTGTAGATAAAAGTGAGTGATGAGTCTATTTGTAAATTTGGATATAGGAAATTAGCAATGCCATACAGAGAGATCATTTGGCCATATATTAAAAGAGATTGATATTTTAAGATATGAATAATCATGATATTTGAGGGGAGAAGGGGTTATATGTAGATAGAGAAGAGTTAGGAAAATATATATTTTATATTACTGTCTTTCAAGCAGAACAATTGAAGCTCAGACTTGTTTTCAAACAATTTAGAACCATCTATTTCTATGTTAGTGTTGTATAGGAGCAATAAACTTCAGTCATCTTTTTGCTTCAATTTCTGAAACTTATATTCTTAAATCAATAAGCATACTTAGATTATCTATTAAACCCAGGAAGAGCAGAAAGCACTGGAAAATAACATATGAACAAGAAAAGATGTCCTCAGCTTTCCATAGATTTACAGCGAACATAAAGGTAGCACCCATACTGTTAGCAGTGAGAGGCACAGAGAAGAAAGAGAAAACAAGTCTTTTTGAATATGTCAAAGAATCTTTCATAATGGTGATCTTTACATTAAATTTTAAGGGGTGATTTTTTACTCTGGAATGTATATGCCTTTATACGTTGAAATGCTATGTGGATTTGCAGCAAGCTGTTTTTTTACAATTCTTCCAAAGACAAATGTAACAAAATCAAACTGTTGAATAATAATAAAATTCTTAGGGTTTACATGGTTCTATTATTCTTCAAAATATTTTTTCTCATAAAATGGACGAAAGCAATGTATCTAAATTTAAAGTATTGTGGATGAAGTATAATAATGCAATACTGGTACTTTTTATTGATTTTCATCTTTGCATAAATTTAAATACCTCCTTTTCTAACTAAAGGCACTTGTTATATGCACTTATAAGATGCTTGGACATTGTATAATTGAGCTATGTGCATTTTAGGAAAAATATTGGGAAATGCTATGGTCAATACCAATGTCTATAGTATTTAAACAATGGGAGAATCAGGTAAGTAACAACATTTGGACAGCAAGTCAATATGACTATGAAAGGTCTCCAATAATGAGCAAATTCAGACCAATACACAGTTTGAGTATTTGGCCTTCTTATTGACAGAGGTTGCTTTCAATCACACTGTATCTATTACCGTATCAATCATCACTCTAAATGAATACAGTGTTATCATTGACAAAGACATCACTTAAACTGAGAAAGTAAAGGCTCTAAATAGCAAAATAATGAAAGGTAAGTTTTTCACTGAAGAAAATGAAAAATATACCTTAAGAATCCAGTCACGCCATGGTAAACACATTGGGGACCAATATGAAAAAACATTTATTGGCTCACAAGGACCTTAAAATAGATGATAATTAATATTATATTACTCTTTATTAAAGTTAATGCAACAAGTATTTTCCATGGTGTACAAATTAAGATATGGAATTGAACTGATAAAAATGATTTATATTCAGGATTAAAATATTGGCAGCTTTATAGAGTGAAATGTCAGGATTTGCTCTACTTTCAAGTTTTACATTTCCTCCTTTGAATCCCTGTCAGCCTTCATGAACAGCAGAGAGTTTAATCAATGCTTGAAGTAGCAATGGCACAACACTGAGTATTTCTCTTGCTAAAAATCAAGCACCACAGAATAAAAGAGCACACACATACATCCTAATTATCATCGTAAGAATTAACTCATGTTCCATGTTTAGAATATCATGGATTGAAGGAAAGCCTATCTTTTCATGAAATAAAATATTTTGTGTTTGCTGATTTACCTCAAAGAATTTGGCTTACAAAAGCTTAAGAAACTAAAATTCTTTATTTATTATTCTTGAAACCAATTTTCCAAACTTGCAATGCAAAGTACTTGGTGTATTTTAATATTCTTCATGCATGTGGATTTAGTTTGTAATTTTATTCCATGGTAAAGAAACATATATTAAGATTTGCATGACTCATAAAGGGAAGAAAGGTTGTCATCTTGGCATATACAATGGGAGATATCTATTCAGTTTAACTTGTTAGATACAAAAAATTCTAGGGATTCAGGAAACAAAAGAAGAAAGATGGTATGAAATGACAAAGGAAATCAAGAGTAGGATTTCAAGTAGATTCAGCTGAATGGAGGGACCCTCTGGAATTGCGACACATTTGGCCATTAAGGAAAATCATACAAATGAGTGTGAGAAATGGCTGGACAATTTTATGGCAGGGGGTAGGAAAAGCGTGCAAAGTATGGGTGCATAAAGGTCACAAAGAAGGGAAATGGGAGGAAAGAGGCTTATGGCAATCTACCTTTATTAGACCAATGATTACTACTCACCAAGAAATTGCTTCTCAGGTCTATAAAATACCTGAGCTTTTAAGTAAAAAAAAAAATACTGTTGCTACTTATGAATGTTTTAAATGATCAAGATGGATGTTCTCTTTAAAGATTTTGAGAAACTATTTTAAATAGCTAAATTTCTTTAGGTTTCAAGGTAATTTCTGTAGGTTAACTTTATATTGTTGCTATATATAAAAATTTTAAATTTGAAGCTTAAAACTTTGGTATAAAAAGGAAAAATAAAAATTCATGTGCAAGTTATTTTTCAAATAACTACCTATTAATTTAATATATATTTATATAACAAAAAGCAAGTATACATGTTTTTATCAAGCAAAAGATAACCACTGTCACATACATTATTATATTTGCTGACTTGATATGTGAAAACCAAGCTAACATTTTTTTCTCTACTAATTCACTTCACTAAGATATCTTATGTTATTATTGCATATTAGAATTTTTATTCTGATTCTTCTTGGCATTTATCTTTATCATACTTACCAGATTCTCCTCTGGTGTCTAAGTCATTGTCTCCTTAATAAAGTTATGCAAGGTAGATGAACTTTTGACATTACTTCCTAAAATCGCATAGCTATTTACATCTTCACTTTTGCCCTGAATTTTAACACATTTTACCTTTAATTTTAGCTATACATGCAAGTATTATACTTCATGCATTTTCTAGACTAAATATTGTACACAGTATAGAAAAGGAATGCAGTAATCCTTTAACCAAAGGGAAAAATCTTTAAACACTGTTCTGGGCCTTTCATTAAAGCACAGTTTGAGCCTTGATAAAATAATATCAATAATACAAAACTCAATGCAAATGAGCTAGTTACTTTTTTTTTCCATAGATAATATTGACACAAGATTGAGAAAGTTTTTAAATACTTCCTGATATCTCCTCTCACAAGGATAAATTTATTATAAATTAAACATAGAAAAAAAAAACCTACAGCAATATGCACTTTGAAACTTTAACACAAAAGTTTCAGTTGACCAACTTACCTTCCTCAAGTAAACTGGACAGAACAGAGTCAGGTTCTTATCTGATTGCAAATCAGAAATAGAAACCAAGGACACTGGGTGGAATTTCTAGTTAGTGTGAAAAATAGAGACGACATATACAGCTATTCCAATTTCTGCACTATATAAAAAGATTTCATGAAATCAAAGTTTGCTTAAGGAATAAATAATGCTTAAATGCAGAAAAAATTTCCAAAATAATAAAAACTGATTGTCAAAAGGCATTCCTCTATGATGAATTCACATACTCAAGTGAAATGAATAGGACACTTATGTTTAAATATCACATTTCTTCTCTGGTGTGAGAAACCAAAAGGGTAAATAAGGACCAAAACGCTAAGTGTCATAGTATGAGTTCCTGATCAGTCTGTCTAAGCCATCAACCACTGAAAAGAGACAGGAAAGATAACAACAGTATTTTATTAAAATATATGAGTAGCATCTAGCACCCATGTCTTGGAAATCTCATCCAATCCTCACCAAAAGGCAGAAAGTAAACTATTGGTAATAGTTCAAAAGAAGTGCAATAATTTGTTTTATTCAAGCAGAAACTAAGAGGCTGAAATTTTATGATTCACAAATTTATTTACATAGTTAATACATATGACTATATAAACATATACTTTTTACTTGGGATAGTTTCATATAAATTTTGGAAGAAGATACATCAATAGTTAATCACTTGTCAGTGCTCATCTAATTTTCCTTAAATATTGAGTTTTGTCAAGATTCTTTGAGGAACAACTGGCAAAAAATATTGTCCACTATGTAGATTTTTTTCTTCATTCTGTTGGTGATTTCCTCAGATAGAGGACTAATATCTATGAGTATATAAAGAACTCAAAATCTCAGACCCTCTACCTCAAATTTAAAGGCTCAATCCAAAACTGGGCATCTGAAATGAATTAGACATTTCTTAGATGAAGAAATACAAATAGGAAATAAATATACAAAAAAAGTTCAACATCAGTGGTCTCTCAAGAAAAGCAAATTAAAACAACACTGGGGCTCCATCTTACTTCAGAAAAAATGGCTATCATCAAGAAATCAACGAATAGCAAATATTGGCAGGGCTATGGGGAAAAAAGAACCTTCTTCACTGTTGGTGGGAGCGTACACTGGTACAACCCCTGTGAAAATCAGTGTGGAGGTTCCTCAGAAAACTAAAACTAGAGGTTTCATTTGACCCAGCTATTCTGTGTTGGTATCTTCCTGAAAAAGTTAAAACTATATCACAGTAATACATACACACCCATGTTTATAGCAGCACAATTTGTAATCAGTAAATATGGGAAACACCCCAGTGGATGAATGGATAAAGAAGATGTGGGTATTTTGTACAGTGGAGTATAGTACTATTCCATAATGAATAAACTTGTGCCATTTCTTGGTCAATGGATGCACCTTGAGAGTGCTCTCAAGTGAAATGAATGGGACACATATGTTTAAATATCACACTGTTTCTCTGCTAAATAAGGGTAAATAAGGACCAAAATGTATACCAAATACTGGGAAATGGGGGAAAAAAGTTCAAATGAAAGGGAACAAAGAAGGGGGAGGGGGAAATGAAGGACGAATAGGAAAAAAAAAACTAGAAAGAAAAAATGGAAACAAAATTTGTAAATAAGGAGGAGAGGGGTTGAAGAAGGGGAGAAGCCTGGGGGAAAAGAAGACTCAAGATATAAACTGGTACAAATGTTCTATGATGAATGTGATTATTATATACATATAAAACATACCACTAAAATTGTTTTAAAACAACAATAATAATCAAAACCAAACCAAAAAAGTGCTTTGTATCTGTCAAGATGCTTTGTCAATATGAACCTGTAGGGATTATATTGCTGTAATAGTTGATCCACGAAAGTCCTTACTTTAGCAATTTATTTTAGTTTGCTCTATTTTAGAGCAGCTTGGTTTTGTCTGAAATAACATAGTATATCTCACTCAAGTGATGAGAAAAGAGAAATCTTTGACACTTCGTAAAGATGCTAAATAACTACCTTCCATTGATTTAAACATTTGCTGACTCAGGACTTATTTACTGAAGTTTCACAAAGTGGTTTACATGTGTTATTTCTAAAGCTTACAAAATGCTGCAAATAAATTATTATGTCCATTTCACAGATTGGAAAGTTTAGTATAGCAAGTGATTTACTGGTAATCACAACTCCAATGAGCACATAAGCCTGTAGAACTTTAGACCATGTACTATCTCTGCAAGTACATACAACTCTCCATCACCACTATCAAGTCATCTTCCAGAATTTTTCAACTCTTACCTACTAGATGATGGAGTTTGAAGCCAATGTTCATCTGCGTGAAAAAAGAAGATATTTTATGATAGATTTCCTTCCCTTCTTATTTCATTAGTGATTATATTATTGGGCCAGGATTTTTTTTCTCTGCATTTTAATGTAAGTCAGCCGAGAAAATTTTCTCAAATTACCAATTTAAATACTGTCATATTACGGTATTGGTAAAATTGACAAAAAATTACTTCCTGAACTTTTGGAATAAAATAATTCACACCATTGATTCTGAAACAAAGCAGAAAGGTGTAAGCCACTTTTGGGTCTGAAGAGATGAAAACTGAAAGAGGATTATTCCTTTCTAACACCACTGCAATGATAAAGAATTCTGGCATCATCTCATTACAGAAGCAGGCTACAAATCACTTGAAAATCTTACCCTAGAATGTGACGCTGTAATTTAGCCAAGCACTTAGTCTTCTAATTATGTATCTTTATATTTTCACGCATGCCTCAATTTTAACTGAGGAGAAGAAAAATGGAGGAAAACACTCTTATTTATTTATTTATTTATTAATTAGTTAGAATTATTTTGAGAGCCTCTTATGTATCAGGCATCAGTCTAGGTGTTAAGGATGCCAGTAACAATGGTTTTGCAATTTCATGGAAAACATGGGAATAATTAGGAAGGACAGACTCCAAGCTAGAGGAAATACTTATGCAAAGATAAAAATAAATTGGTTATTTGATTTTAGATATAGCTTGAGTTTTTTTATTTTGTAAGTATTGCACTTAGTATATACAGAATAACATTGTAATATATTTTACCTCAGTACCAATTCTTAGTATTTTTATTAAATTTAATCCCTACATTTTCAAATCACTTAATTAGAATTTAGAAACTTGATTTCTAACAATCAGTAGGAATGGAATACCTTCAAACTTCAACCTGTCTTTTGAGAAAGTATCCCTACTCAGTATTATAAGGATTTCCAAATATTGATATTAATATTGATATTAATATATTCATTTTGGAAGTTTCCACAGATGAAAACAATTCTATCATAATTATTTTTAGGTTTTCTATATAAAGTAGCATTGTGAACCATTGGAGAATGCTTTCAAACAAATTAAATTTTTTCTTAAATTAAAATTTTTTTAAACTGTAATAAAAGCATGTACCAAAATATACACACTAAATATTATTTTAATGTGACTTTATATAAAACTCAATTTTGTAAAGCTCATTTTATGAAATGTATTACACTGAAAAAATATTTCATGACATTTTCAATGGAATTACTATACATGAGAAAAAACACCCAAGTTGTATAATATTCCTATGTAAGTAGAAGAATTTATTTTGATTGCTAAGTGTGAGCAATCAAATGTTTGATCCACTTAAGACTGAGGTTCCTCAAAATGAGAAAATAAAGGTGACCAGTTAGCATCAAATATGTATAGTGAGTATGACTTTGAGGAATGGCAAATGTTTTATTGTGTAATGTTAAAAGTTAGCGATAGGTCAATAATCCATTGTACCTCCTTTGCTGCTCATCCTCATTGCCTCGTCAAGATCAACAATGCAGCATTTTCCAAGCAAACAATGAATGTGGTTACATCATTTATCAATAGTAATATAATAATAATAACAATGGCTCCTCCATATATGCATAGCATGTTGCTATTTATAAAAGACTTTTCTTTACTCACAGTTTTTCAATTTAATCTTGCAAGAACCACTCAGGTCACTGTAACCAGGTGCTACTCTGTAATATCCTCTGATGCAAATAATGATGCTCAGAATAGGCAAACCGGTAGCAGCACTTTCAGGTTTATTCCCTGCCCTCCTCTCGGCCTTATCCAACACTCTTGTTTTCTCTAGTGCCTTCCATTACTTCCACTAAAGTAGTTTTTATTAATACATTATTATGAATATATGGTAAAACATCTGTCTTCTCAATTGCACTACACTCAATTGCTGTGTTTCATGTTTTCTACTATTTGACATATTGTAAACATAATACAACTTTTAGTAAAAAATTAATAAATTTTTAATTTTCAATTAATGATAAAAAGTCTAGAAAGGAAATAAAGGATGTGCTTCTAATACCCCTTGTTAAAGTTCTGTTGGTTCTTTAAGATGGGGCTGCACTTAGCTTTTCGACATGAAATTGTATGTGACAACTGGATTACTAGGAAGCCAGAGAACTCAACTAATGTTATAAAAGAATATCTTCATGTGTTATGAGAAATATTGATGATATTTGCTGTTCAAATATTTTGCGATCTTCAATTTACACTTAAATTTTAAGTTCTGAGGTCAAAGTGCTTCCACAATTTGGCTGTGAAATTAACTGCTGGCCTTTAGCAGTTTGCATAACTCCTATTTGTCCTAGTTTTTTCATCTAGAAAATAAGAAAGCTGCTTTCTTCCTCCGATCATTGTAGGATGATAATTTCTTGAATTGATGTATAAAAATTTGAACAAAAAAGTACTTGGAATACAGAAAGTTTTCAATACATAGTTGTTACTATTGCTCTCCCATTTTCATTTTTCACTGCTTCTGGAGAATTCTAAAAGCCCTGAACTTGAACTTCTTCTGACTGATTCAATTAGCTGTCACTAAATATTCTCTGAACAGTAGCCAGTTCCTGTGCTAACACTAGAGAAATTCAATACTGTTGTCCTTAGTGGCAGAATTTTTTATTCAGAACTTAAAAAAAAAAATCTCAACAGATTCCTACTAATCACAGTTTTGACAAAGTTGTTTTCCCATTGTTAAGAAAGATGTGAAGGTGGAAAGCTTTTGTGTCAATGATAAATGGATTGTTTTTTATACATTTTAAAATTATAATGGAATCATTCCATTGACTTTTAATTTGAATGATATATCTCATAAAGTATAGTTTTAAAGGTATAGTATTCAAGTACCTTAAGGTATTATTCATTTTATTTCTTTCATCTTGAAATTATTATCCCAGCTGAAAGCAAGGTGGTAAGTTCAACTTGACTCTTTATGCAAACTAATTTGAAATTGGGGGAAAAAAGAACCAGCATTTGCAAAATTAAGACTGTTGATAGTGTCATTCCTAAATTCTTATGTCTACTACATTAATTTAGCCAAGATCATCTCTTTTATAAAGAGGTATCAGTTAATCTAAACCTAAAGTGCTTTGCTTTTAGTAGTTTTGAATGATTTGCCATATTATTTCAACTAATTTTGTCTTTAAACCAAGTGGTAAGTAGTTGAAGGTTACCAAACAATCCTTGAACTAAACATTATGTACCTTTACTTATGCCTATGTTTTATTTTCAAAGAGAGGCCCTGATATTTTAAATATCCTACATAAAAATTTAAAAACACAGTCATTCATCCAGACATATTATTTTGATATAAAAAGTAGGTTTTCTCAAATATGTAGTTGACTAAATGGTTTTCTCACTAGTCTCATTATCTCATTGTACATAGCCTATTCTTAATTAGAATTGATCATCTGATAATGTAAAACAAATTTATTTTAGAGAGTAAATAAAATTATAAGCCATACATTCCATCCAAAGATCTTGGATGTTCGGTGTAATCATAGGACAATGAGTCAAGTATGTAAGAGTCCTTACTGACGAAAGGAACAGAGTAAGTCATGGCTTTTTTTTTTCATATGATGAATATTTATTCTGAACTGTCAGGAATACTTACTACATACTATGTCATGTTCATTAAACATGTTATACAGCAATCTGTCAGGGAGAGAATCAGAAGACCTGCCAGAGAAAAATGTGCTTCACAAGCAACAGAGGTCATCATTAATTCAAAAACAGAATACTCCATTCAAACCAATATATTGTTGCTGTCCCTCAACAAATCCCAAATCTTAACAATTCAGTGAGATGGCATCACATGCTAACCAGGGCGTGA
>RJWT010014890.1:0-20780 GCA_004365215.1 Cuniculus paca
TTTACCAGGGAGAACAAGAATCTCTTTAATACTTTATTCTTAGTGGACCGTATTCCAATGCCTAGACACAAGCTTTAATTGCAGTTCCCAGAATATTCCCCTTATGATATTCTGGGTATGTTTGTACAGTGGGCAAAGCCTTTTGGAGCCTGAGTTAAGCATCTGGTATACACAAACTATTTGAACCACACTAGACAAATACTGCCCAAGTCTTTGCTTTGACATTTCTATATGTCCTCACCACTTCCTTCAGAGGGGACTTTAAATAAATGTCTGCCTAAGTTAAAGATTCTATCTCCATTTTTCTGCTTCCAAAAAATAAATGAAAACCCACACAATTTGTTTTTCAAACATGATATGAAGTAACCCATAAATACTTCCTGAAATGCTTAGAAAATTGGCTTCATGTAAGTAATTAGCTGGAACTCTTCTCTTACATTGGAATAACTGTAATTCCATGTCCAAAAGGTCATCCACAGATTTACAAATGCCCTTTTCATGCAGATACTCCTATACCTGGAAGACTTTGGGACTAAGGGAAATAAATAAATAAACACATCTTTGTGAACTATTTCCTCTCATGATTATTCCATGATCATGGAGTGGGATTTTTTTTTTAATGCATCTTTCCCCCCGTCACACACACACACCAAAGCTATTTTCCCTGGAGATGTTCCAACAATATACTGTTAACATACTCCCATTGTGGAATTCATCTGGAAAATTTTGCAACTTAAGAAAACATTTCAAACATCTAACAGGAGTCTCTATGGACCTGCAGACTAGAGACCAAAAAATACAGTAAATATTTTTGGTCAAGCTCAAAAAGAGTTTGATGATTTGTGCAACTCAGCTAGCTTATTTGTTTACAATAATGTACTGAAGAAGTTAGGATACTGTTCACATGCATTTGGTTTAGAAGTTAAGTATCCAAAGAGTCAAATGTACACAGTGCCTGATTCAGACTCAATAAATATTTGTTGAACAAATGAAAGTTAAGTCTTATAGTCATTAGTTGACTGCTCTGATATAACATATTTAAATCTTTGGAGCCTTAATTTCCAAAATGAAAGAAATGGGGCTACTACAAGCAATTCTCATTATTCAAGTAGTTATGTCTTATAAAGTTGCTGCCAAATTACAGAATACTGAACCGTATCTCCTAGAGGAGATACAAGTTCAGCCTCCTGCAAGTCTCTGGCCATAACACTTTCAATCCATCAAACCATAACCTTGTGTGTTATGTTTCTACTTAAAGACCTTACTTATAGATACTGCTGATACTTTAACGTTAAAGTCAAAGTCAACAGAACTGTAACTCAGGCTTCAGCAAAGCTTACCTAGCATAAACTGTCTGTGTGAGCACATCAGAGCTTTCTGGAGCTCAGGAATATTGCACAGCACTTTGGCACTACACTTGGAGCCATTTTCAATAATGATGTCACCAATATATATCTGTCTGTCCATCTATCTGTCTGTCCATCTATCTGTCTGTCTCACAGAGCTCCACATTGTAAAGACATTTTTCATAGTATGAGCGCTAAAACAAAAAGAGCACTATCTCCCTTCCACCTCAGCTTGGAACATGCAGCTGGAACAGTAGGTTCATTTGCAGCGTGGTACATGTCCTCAAATGACCAGAAAAAGTACTATGTATATTAAGGACTGGGGATTTGGCTCAGTGGCCTAAGTTCCTGCCTGGCAAGTGTAAGGTTGTGATGTGAGTTCAATCCCTGGCGCCACAAAAAAAAAGTACTATGTATATTGATTTTGGGAGCTACACATCAATTTTAGGTGATACAAATTTGCAATGTGAATTACATTATTTGTAAACTGCAACTAATGAAGATTGGTACCAGGTGTGTTGGCACACACTGTAATCCCAGCACTGAGGAGGCTGAGGCAGGAGGATCACCATGAGTTTGAGGTCAGCCTGGGTTACAAAGTGAATTCAAGGTCAGCCCTGAACTACATAGAGAGACCCTGTCTTAAAAAAAATAAATAAATTTTTAAAAATGAAGTTTGGCTGTGCTTTATTCATTCCCTGAATATCAGCTGACTCACTGCCAGCCAGAAGATCAGAACAATATAGGAAGGTGACCAGAACAATGCCCTTCCCCTAACAGTCTAGCTGGGTGGAAAATTATACTAATAACCACCCAAATATATAACTACAAAATGTGATAACTGCATGATGTGGAAGCTATAAGAATATAATTTAACAGCAAGTTCAGAAAGACTTAAATGGCACTGAAGTCCAATCAGGAGTCAGCCAGGTGGAAAGGAGGCAATGCTGGCAGAGTAAATAAACACAAATGCCCTAAGGTGAGTTTGGGGATAACTAACACAGGTAACAAATTAAAGTGTTTTATACATTCTAAAACTCTGTACAAATATAAGGTTGTATCTTAGAAGTATACGATAGCAACATGACACCTAGAAATGACTCCCAAGTTCAATATACCTCATTTTTAAAAGATAGAGTAATAGCTTTAAAGTCTCTGAATACTTCACATGTGTCAGTTACCAGGCTTGGTGGGAAGAATACAAAGAAAAACAGGACAGTGTTTTCACTGTCATGGAATAACTGCAGGAAAAAGACACTTAGTGGAAGGTAGATCATGTACTTGCTTTAATAAAGCCTAACAAAAACTATGGCAGACACTGGGGAAGAAACCAAAGTGTCCTTTGGAGTGGTAATGAAAAGATGCAGAGAACAGGTAATATCTGGGCTAGTTTCAAAGATGAAAGTAGGAACTGGCATTCGAAGGAAGGGGGCATATGGAATGAACATATGTCCCTATTGCCTAGTATTTGCCTATTAAAGCAATGTAACTATTAATAATGTTCCTTTTATTTTCGAAAGTGTTCCAATTTGAATGAGAAACTTCTCACTGATGTTGCAGAGTTCTGTGAGGCTGCATCTTGGTAGAGGGGAGGATGGAAGAGATGGAGTTATGGATTGATGTCTGGGGGTAGGGCAAATTAAGAGGATGGCTCTGTAGCAATGCAGAGCATGATATATTCCGGCTGTTTGTCTTAGAGAGATGACTGCCAGAAATACGGGAGTCAGGAAGACAATAGTATTTCAGAGGGTGCAACCAGAGGGCATTATTTAAGGCAAGAAATAAGCTGAATGGCAATAGAAAAGGACAGAAACGACCTAATGCATGAAGTGGCATGACTTGATAATCAATTGTGTGAGCACAAAGAAAGTTGAAAGGCAAGGAAGAAATAGATAATTCTTGCGATTGCAGTTTGGAGGCTGTGGTGAAGTCACTAGCCAACATCTAGGACACAAGGGCAGAGGGGTAAGAGCACCAGGAGTAAAGTCTGCTTCGGAGGCACTGCTTGTGGAGCCCATATGACTGTCTCAGTCTGTTCCAGCTGTTATAACAACATACCAAAAACTGGATGACGTAGAAACAGGAATTTGTTCCTTACCACTCTAGAGTCTAGAAGTCTGGTGTCAGGATGCCAGCATCAAGTTTCAGTGAGGCCCTTCTCTGGGTTGCAGACTACTGTCTTCTCATCATGTCCTCACATGGAAGGATAAGAAAATAACTCTCTAGGGTCTCTTTAGAAGGCCACTGATCTCTTTCATGAGGGCAGAGCCCTAATCACCTCTCCCCTTCTAGTACCATCACCTAAGGGGCTCAGTTTCAACATGTGAATTTTGGGGCAACACATACCAAGACCATATCAACAGTCTTCAGAGAGAGAGGTGCAGATGACTGGAGCTTCAGAGAAAGGAAAGAACAAGACTTATGCATCTGACAGTTGAGGATAAAATCACAGAGGAAGAGATAACTAGGAGAAGGAAGAGGAAGAAGAGGTACAGACCAAGAGAACAGACGCACTATAATAATCCTGGGCATTAACATGCACACCCCCTCCAGATGTTCCCCAATACTGAACCCTAAGTAAACAAAATGGGTGTGCTACTCAAATACCACTTCAATATAAACCCTCAGGCTATCTCCACTCCTGGCCCTTTAAAGTAGGCTGTCACAATTAAGTACTTCTTCCTATTTAAGGACTAATGACCCCTGACTGATTCTGAAAACACCAACAATTAAAGGGTGAGCTGAGGCAGAAGCTAAATCAAAGCCTGACCAGGAATAGGTCCAGTGGGGGTGACTTGTCACATAACCTCCCATTGGCTTCCTCTCTTAAGAAATCTAATTCCTTGTGGAAGTCCCGCAGCAAAGGTAGCCCTCACTTCCAGTAAGATTCCCCTGCACTTTTCTCCTCGTGCCCTGTCCAATGTGCACGGAGTCATTTTACGCAGTGGGCAAAACAGTTACCTGCTGCAGCGGAAGCCTCTCAGTGCATGTATGACCATCTGAAAACCCAGGCGTGACTGGAAAGGCCTGGCCTGCAGTGCCTGCCACAGTCAGCCAAGGTGCTCCCTCTCAGATAGAAGTTTTCTCTTAAGGACACAGACAAAAATCTATTTCAAGCTACTAACTGTATCTTCAGGTAACAGAATGTTTCCTTTGCTCAGCACTGTGAATCCAATTTTACTGGTTATGGTATAGGTAACGTGTAGACCACTTCTCAGTTTATACACATTACAGGCTTCCAATGGTTTACAGCAACTAAAACGCCAGATGAGAAAACTGGTAATAGCAAGAGAAAAAGGACCATGCAAGCATTTCATATTCCATTCTAAGTGTTGAATAATCACTGCTAAGCTTACTAAATGGAGTGATCTATTTAAAATACTCCTATGCTTTTAAAAATAGGAGTATATAACATCATTTTAACCACCAATTTGTCTGGTTCAGCTCAAACTGTACATAGATCCAAATGTAACACCTTAACGTTCATGGAAACATCTGGCATCACTGTTAGACAACAGGAAAACGTGCTTTTCTTCTGCAGGCAAAATAAAAGCTAACCTCCAACGTCAGGAAGCATTACACTCAAGAGCAGTGATGTTTACAGATCTGAGTTGATGGATACACCCTGAGCCATGCTCTTCCTGGTTAAGCGTTTCCCACTGAAAAGCATACTGCTCACCAGGAGGCTGAGCAAATGTATCTATAGTGAGCAGCTGTCTGGTTTGAGGCTATTTCTATCAGCAGACAAACTTGGCTTTAATCGAGCGGGAACACTGGGAGCCGAGTGAATCCATCAACTCACCAGCATGTAGGCTACATCACAGGCAAATCACTGTCAGGCAAATTCTGGGGGTGATGCCAAGGAACAGGAAATGAATGATCCAGACTACCCTTGGGGACATTGGTCTCTTTAGAGATAGGAAAACCACTAATATTTTAATGGGCAGCAAAATAATTCCCTCTATTTTTGCAAACGCCAGGAGCAAACAACATTCTGCATGCAGAAGCTGCACCACACTTATGAAAAGGCTTGCTACTAACATCACCACAGGCATGTTTTTAAAGCTACAAGGTACATTGCTCTACTTCAATAACAATGGAGGCTAACTGCAGAAAAATGAGAACTCACAGATACATTCTTCTGCAGCCCTAGAGGTAAATTTTGTGATGAAGCTACTGACAAAGGTGTGCCCAGGGTTAGGGGAACCAATCCAGGACCTGAAGCAGGAAGCTATTATTGCAGAAGAACAAGTGTCTGCAAAGAAACAGCATGGAATCTGGGTAGACAGATCCTGAGGGAAGACTGAGTGAGGCTGGAGTTACCATGCTCGTAATTGGAACTTGTCTCAGCCACGCATGTGTCCCCAGCAATGGGCTGACCCATATCCCGTTAGGACTCCACCTGCATAACACCTCCATAGTTCCAAGTGGCCTGACTGTTTCTTCCTTAGCAAGCAATTCTACACACTACCAAGCACTTTATCACCCTCATCAATATTCACACACTTCCCAATCCTATCACTCTACTGTAAGAACCATTTTAAAAATCATTAAAATCAGACATAAACCCGAGAGACAGTCAAAAGCTATGACATAATTAGGCCTCAAGCAGAGATCTGCAGGGGACATCTAAATAATACACTATAGTGATTACCTTAAGGTGGGCTTCTCATTTAAATAACACAGTTTGGGTGAGGCAGGTAGTAGCTGCTGACAGGTCCTGAATGCTAGACCAGTTCTAGTGTCTGAAATTAGTGACTAGTCTGAGAGGAGGATCTTTGATGTTTTATTAATGACAATTTCAGAGACCAGCAGCTATGGAAAGAACAGAAGGAGTGGGAAGAGATAAGGCAGGGAGGGTGGTCACTCTGAACAACTGTAAGTGAAGGATGAAGTGAGACAAGCCTGAACCTGAGTGGTGAAGGGCAGAGGAAAGAACACCCAAAGGCTGTCATTACTCACCAGAACGGATGCAAGAAAGGATGGTGGGAAGGTTAAAAAGGGTTAGCACTCCAAGAAAGCAGGTTAAACCAGCCAGGAAAATGCTCACCCCAAGGGCAACAATGAGAAAGTGGGGAGAATGCTAGCTCAGAGCTAAGAGATAACAAACTCACTAAAAGAATCACCAACTTGCACAACATTCAAAAGGATGGGAGAAAAAAAGTAACAAGGACATTAATGCATGGGGAGCCTGAATCACATGGAATTATAAGCGAATTAATGTAGCTACAATGTGACTATTACTTGGGTCTGAGGGCTCTAAATAAGTACAGAAAGAAAGAGAAAGAATTAGAGATACTAAAAGTGATTAAGAGCTGCTATTTCAAAAATGAGAACAGACCCACGAGACAGGAAGAATGAGAGATAAAAATGTTACATGAAGAATTATAGTCCACGGGGGTAGTATTTAGAGACTGACAGTGAAGACAACCATGGTAGCTCATCTGTAGTGATGGTCACCAACAATCCTCCCGTTCCTGTGCCAGCCTCCCTCCATCTGCACTGGCCCTGTCCTGTGCTTTGAGGATTAGTGTGCAGTGAAGTGACTGCTACTTTGGTCTGCAGTAACATAGGCCTTCAAATCTTCTACCTTTGCTTCCCTCCTGAGCTCTTGGAGTGCTTTACTCCACTGTGCAAGGATGCCCTACATGTGTACTGAATGATGTGGCCCAGGTGGAAAGATGTCAACTGGAGGAGAACAGAGGCACCCCAGCTGGCAGCCAGAGCCAAGGTCCAAGACATGAATGAGACTATTCTGGCTCCTCCAGCCCTGCCTGAGTCTCCCCAGACAACACCACATGGAGCAGAGCCAGACCATCCTCACTGGGCTCTGCCCTAATTACAAACCCACAGAGCTCTGAGCAAGGGAATCATTGTTATTTTAAGCCACCAAGAGATAGGGTAGCTTAAGCAGTAATAAATGATGGCTATGAGAACCAAGTTCTTTTGAAAATGACTAAGAAGTGACTAAAGAATAAACTGTTGAATTCAGTTGGAAACACGACTCCACTACTTAAAAGCTATATGACTTCTAAATTGCTTGACTCATCTAAGCCTCAATGATCGCATCTGTAAAATGAGAATTAAAAAATCATTTAAGATTTGAGAAGGGTAACATATGTTGCTTAACCCAATACCTGGGACACAGTAAGTGTTCAATACAAACTATTTATAACAATTATTAAAAACAAGGCCAATAAGAACATTTTTGAGCACAACCAAAACTTTAATAATTTATTAGGTGCTTATCTGGAACTGTCCAGAAAATATTTAACAAGCACAATCTCTTCTGCTATTACACAATATTTGCGTTTCTAAGATATCTTGTGTAATTGACAACTGTGTTATAAAAATAACACAGTTACTCTCATAAGGGAAAAGGGGTTTAGGATCTATAAAGTTTCAGATTTATAACAAGTTATTTTCTGCAGGAATTTAATAAATAACCATAGCTTTAACTGCTCAAATCCACTATTTAATCATATGCAGATTTTACTCCAAAAGCTTTTCATTTTCTTTCTTCAGCAAGACTACCATTTGCACATCCCTATACATTTTCTGATCTTTACTACCCACAGCTTTTCATAAGAGCTTTTCATATTTTTCCACAAAAAATAGGAACAGGATAGTTAATAATGCCCCCCTCCACCGCCAAGTTAAATTGTAGCTTGGATTATAAGACAGAATGTTAAGGGAAAGAATCAAAGCCCATCAGCTGACTGCCCAAATTTAAGTATCACTGAAAACCTTTGTTCCTATGAGCAGTTCTAGTACCCAGTGAGGAAAGTTTCATCAACAGTGAGAGCTTTGAAGTAAGCAGGGCTCTCTAAACTCCATCACATACAATTGGTAGCACAAAAACTGATTCTACAGGAGAAGCTACTACACTGTATCCTAGCTATGCCACTAAAAAATTCTGTCATTCAAAACAATGATTGGTATATTCAATGCTTGTTATACATCAGATAGGAAAAAATAACAAGTAAAACTTCTAACAACTTCATCTGTCATCATGCACAGTCAGAGGACTATTGAACTGTCATGAAGGTTTCTGGAACTCAGTTTTGCTCACACGGCTCTATTCTAAATGGACAGCTCCCTCATGAAAACACTGTTTTACAAAGCTAAGGAAGACCACTTCCTGTCCCTTAAATCCATTATCTTCAGAATCCCCGGTGATTGTGAACATGAGCTCATTCTTGAGTTAAAGGAAAGCCCCACAACATTCAGAAAGTAAACAAGAAAATCATGCATCACAGCAGAGAAAGTTGGTCCCTCCAGAGTCAGGAGATGGTTACCAAATGTGAGGATGAGGAAGTTCAGACATTCTCGAAATACCATCTGGGAACCTAACATATTTCACATAGAAGATGCTGTTCAAGAAAGCATACACCAGACGTAGGGATAGATAGGAGGAATGAAAAAAGTCAGAAAGAAAAACAGCAGGGTTTCTGAGATATTCAACAGAAAGCAAATAAAAAGAAACAACGCAAGGATAAAAGTAGTATTTGATTAGGAAAATAGAGGAAATTACTAACGAGCCTAGAAATGCAACCCGCCTGGCTCTGCACATGAAGGGAACTCCTGAAGAAGGCAGTGGCATAAACAGCAGTGTCACACAGCACAGACAACCTGGACAGCATCTTATGGGCCTAGTTATATGTCAGTTTAAACCAAGTACTGGGCAGGGCAGCAGCAAACTATACTTCGAAGATCTTTCGAAGAATGTTCCTGTGAAATTTGCCATGTCTATTAAATGACAATCTTCATCACATTATACTCTTTTTTACAACCTCCCTTGGATAAAATTTTGCTTTGGTCTTAATATAAAGAAAAGTTGCAATTATCTTGGATACTGTTCTGTTTTAACCATATGGACTTGGAGAGCTGATCTTTTCTCATTGGATGCTGGAAAGCTCAGACCCAAATGGTCCACCCATAGCAAGCCTATGGCTCTTCCTGGTATACATTTCTCAACGTCGAACTTGGCTCTGCTCCTAAGCCTCATGTTTTGTTTATCTTTTCTTGTTCTTTTTCCCGTCTAAACATATTGTATCTTCTTCTACTTTATATATTATAAACTATCTTAAATATCTGGAATAAATCCAAGTGTAGATTTAAATCTACAAGACACATGGCTTTGTTTCAGAAGACAACCTCACTGCACAGTAACATGTGTATCCACTCTTTCACGAATACGGACTCTGTGGGAATAGCCACTGTGCTGAGTACCAGGGAAGCAAAATAAACCATGTGTGCATGATCCCTGCCCCGACATCTTGTCAGGAAACACACCGAAAATAAGTTACAAACTGTATAAGAACAACAACAAAACAAAGGGCTGAAAATGAAGAACCATGAGGTAGGGATGGAAGTTATTCTCCTGTAAAAACATCTGGGGACATCTCATTGAGGAGGTGACACTGTAATTAAATTCTAAAGAATTAAGAGCTGGGATTAGGAATTTTTAAGTGGGAAAAAATTGTTTATCAAAGCAGAAAACAGAATTGGCAACAGTTTGAGACGGGGGAGTTTTATTTAAAGAAGACGAAGCTACACTAAAGAAGAACAGCGTAATGTGAGGATGGAGAGACAGCAGATGCCAGGTGACTCATGCTAAAAGGGCATGCTCTGGAATACAGATTTTAAAGGGCAATGAGAAACCACTGAAGGATGTTAAGTCTGGGTCAGATACAGTATGTCTGTTTTTAAGGTTCAAGATCCCACATTCTGCATCCACCATCAGCTACCGACCGAGCCCATAGGAAACAGTAGCACAAGAATGCAAACATGGAAAAGATTCGTGTTTAGGGTGGCTGCTGACAGTGAAATTCTCTTGCCCTGATAAAGGTGGTAAGAACAGTTGTAACTTTTTTAAATTAAAAATAATACAGTATAAGCAAGTTTCTTATACAGTAGAGAAAAAAATGCCAAAAGAAAAAAGCTTTAAAGTCCAAAAGCAGTTGCCATGGTTAAGGATAGGAAAGACCTAAAGAGACTGAAGGACTGTTGTCTTCTCATCTGTGGAGTTATTCAGTTCTAACCTCTGTAACTTAAATATGTCCAACTGACGGTTAAGATACTTCCAAAAACTGCAGTATTAAGTCCTGTATCACTTTCATTGTTTTGTTTTGACTGACTTTATTCTGTTTTGCTTTGTTTGGTTTGATTCTGTTATATATGATGGTATGGGCAGCTATCTCAAAGATAACAAGGTATATTATGGTAGCCCTTGTTGATTTCCTATTACCTTGTTTTGAAGTCCTGTATTGCATTCACTGTTTTGTTTCAATTGACTCTATTCTGCTTTATTTTGTTTGGTTTTATTCTCTTTAAAATAAAAAAAAAACTTTAAAAGCTGTACTATTAACCACAGATGACTTGAAATATGTAAAATATTAAAAATGTATAGCAACAGATGTCAAAATATTAAAAACAAAAAGCACTATGATTATAATAAAGTTGTTTATCTTAGAGAAGCTATCAAGTGTCAAGAAATACAATTTTGCTGCAAGAATTTGTGGAATTAGATGTAAAAGGATATAAAATACAAATATGTAGATAAGCAAAAATAAATTGTTAGCCTCCCTTTACAAGCAACATTTTCATCTGACAAGAACACTCCCTCTCCCAAGATGGTACCCTTTGTAGCCAAATGTGTAGAACGGTCTTGAGGTGAAATACTCTTATACTTGAGATATTTTGAAACCAAAGCAATTAGCTATCCTCCAGTGGTTGTCTCACACAGATCTGCTCTGCTACAAATAGCATGGAATTTCCAGGTGTGCTACACTACTTCCACTACAGAAATTTGTTCAGAATTAAGTGTACCTAACAAACCCATTTCATCTGGTGGCAAAAGTGTTTAAAAACAATGTTCATGTTGAGAGTTTTTTTAAGTGTGATGACATTTTGGTAGTGCACAAAAACACATTTCTCAGAGATGTATACTGACATATGTAGCAGTAAAATAGTATACCTGGGATTTGCTTTACAATACTTTAGCCAAGGATAAAAGTGACAGTTAAACCATTTTTAAAAATGCAGTAAATTCTTGGTAATTATTACATGTTGGTAGTGATCATATGAAAATTCACTGTTGAACGTTAGATGGTAACTTGACCTATGAGTGTTCTGCAAGGAAAACAAACATTTCAAAGAAAGTTTAACCTGATAAAAGAGCAATGTCCTGCAATGTGAGTAGTATGTTATACCAAATGTCACATGATCACAACTGGATCTTCTCTTTCTCACTGCTCTGGATTACAAGTGGAACAAATTATTCTCACAAACTGAAGTTTTACTGTCTAACACTACTTTGGCATAATTAGAGTTCTCATAATTAAAATTTATATCCTAGCAAAAAATATGGCCAAAAAATTAAGTTTGATGGAAAGCACAAGCTCGTGAGTTACACTGCCAGTACCCTCAAAAAAAAAATTAAGTCTGAAAGTTTATGATTATGTCACATGTGAAAAAACACTCAGAAAGCAGCAGGGATTCACTTTTAACGATCATGCCTGTGAAAATGCTTTCAAAAGATGCGCAGGTCAACATGCACATGAGGAAGGCTGACTTGTTAGGAAGAAAAAGTTAACAGACAGAAACATGCAACTCATGAGCAACCTGTTGGTTTAATGAGAAACCCAACCAGGATACTTTTCTGTTAACCCAAGACTATAAATGAAAAAGGATGTTAAAAGGAAACCCGATCATTATCTGAGTAATTCAAGAAAAGCCTCATCTTTCTCATGTAATTGAGCTGAGAGAAAAAAAAGGTGTTTTTTTTAAATACACAGCTAAGTTATGTGTCTGTCTTGCTTCACCATTTCGCTCGTTGTCTCTAAACAGAGCCAAACGTGGAACTTGAAGCAGGGTGGTGAAATGATGCAGAGTCTGCCATGGGCCAAGGTGCACACCACATCCTCATGAGGGCCGCCATAGCCTGCTGCGTAGATTTTCCTTACTCCATAAGAAAAACAAATTCAAAAGGAGTTACACGTGTTGAAAAGTAAGTTTATAATAAAAATTTTAGTAAAGATATAAACAGGAAGCCCAGTATGTTGGGATATAAGATGCGAAGGAGATTTTCATGAGAAAGCTTATCCAGTGTTGCTTTTGTTTCCCACCTGATCAGCATGAGTCTCATCAAACCACATTTTTTTTCTCCTTCTTAGAAAAGTAAAGGATGCTGCAAGACTAGAGCAAATTCCAAAGTGAGTGTGTGGAGACTGCATCTTCTTTTCTCCCATTTTGTGGCACAGCACATCCTTGAAGCAGGAGAAAAGCAGGTAGGCAGGAGAACAGGGACCAGGGGATGGGAATGGGGGTGCCCGCTGGGCTCATAAGGCAGAGAGGGAAGACAGGGGGAGTTAGCCCTCTAAAGACACAGTTTCCTCCCTTTAAGTAAATAGGGAGTAAGAAACTATCGAAGACATTCAAAAGATTCAGTTGACAGCTCACTGATGGCATCCTGCTTCAAAGCTGACTAGACATATGTCTGCCAGTCTCCCACAGTATCTTCAAAGCCAAGATGTTCGCCCTGATGTCCAGCAAATCCCTAGGGCTGTAACCGAAGCCTTTTTCCAGTGCCTTTGCTCTCTGTGAAGCAGCCAGTGATGAGGCCGTCAGACCCAGGAGGAGCTCCAGCAAAGCTGCATCCTCCTTTAACAGAGGTTGAGAGAGTCAGAGGGCTTCAGAGAATCCCCAAAGTCACACTTTCCATACTTGAGGCGAGCTAAAGTTCAGCACACTAAGGGCAATGTCTCAAAAGTGCCAGACCAAGTGCTGTCTGGTTGCAGTGATCATTATCTCCTGATTCATTTTGGTAAGACCCGATACACAGTCATCCTTCTGTATCCTTGAGTGTCTGCTTCCAGAATCCCCCATATACCAAAATTCAGATGCTCCAGTTCCTTATACAAAGTGGTGCATTATGTACATAAAACCTATGCACATCCTCTCATATACTTATTTCCAGATTACTTACAATATCTAATACAGTGTAAATGCTACATAAATGATTTTCTAAGTACAGTGTAACAAGATAAGTGTCTGTATGTGTTCACTGCAGGCATAATTTTAATGCTGAACCCAGGTACTTGAAATTAGTATCTTACATTTTTAATTTGAACATACCAAAACACCAGGGAGGGTTCTCTTAGTATCTCCTAATTTCCTTATTAAGAGCTTTCCAATGAACAGCCAAATTATGATGTAGGCTATAAAAGAAAATATCAAGCTATAAAAATGTTAGCACTCTATTTAATGAGAAAACATTCTTCAACTATCATTAAGGAAAAAACAACTGCACAGTAAAGCCACTTGTGTAACTGATAACTGCAGTGATGACTGTTTATATAAACACAGAAAAGATCAGGGAAAATACACTACAAACCCTGTTGGACATGATGTTGGAAGATAACATTATAGAAGAGCATCAGTGTTAAACCTTACACCACTATGATGTAAAACACGCAAGGAGCAAAAATTGCCATCATGATTTAATGTTTTGTTTTGTTTTGTTTTTGCAGAACCAAGGATTGAACTCGTAACCTCGTGCTTGCCAGGCAGGCACTTACACCACTGAGCTAAATTCCTGGCCCGATTTAATAAGTTTTAAGAACAGAAATTTTCCAACAGAGTTCCCCTCTTTCTTGTTCCTCTTCCCAGTACTAAGTGCAAAGTGGAGACCCAAGTTTTGTCTTCTGGCTTTTTCCTTAAATATCAAATAATATTTTGGTGTCCTTCTTCCAAATCTAAGATTCTCCATTTGCTTAACTGGAGAAGTCATCCTGGAGGGTAGGAAAAGTAGCAATTACCCCTTCTTGTACTTTCCTGAGGCAATAAAATTACTCTTTCCCGTCACAAAGACAGTTTCCTTTGGGATCCAAGCCTTTCCATTTTAGAGTCCTAAGAGCTGTGTATGAAGCCCCTAGTGTTCATGGCTTAGAAAGTTAACTGTGGTCCCAGGGTCTGAGCTTCATAAAACAACACAGATATCACCTGATGGTACGCGCAATGTCAAATGTGAGGGCCAAATGTGAGGGCAATCCAATAGCAAGCTGTCCCTAAGCAAAGAGACAGACACATCCTAAATCCATACACATCATGTTTTAAAGACTGGACACCAACAGATGAGTTCATTTAAAAAAATGAAAAAAGGCTGGTGCAATGGTATATGCCTGTAATCCAGCTACTCAAAAGGCTGAGGGAGAAGGATTACTTGAGCCCAGGAGTTTGAGATCAGGCTGCGCAATGTAGTGGGAAAGGAAAAAAGAAATCAAGAAAAGATTCACTGAAGAGGCAGGGCTTGGAGACGCAGCTTGAACAAATACCTCGATAGCTAAGACCTGCACAATGGGTATGTTCAAATTGGAGCATCCCAATCTGTGCACACAAACCCCTACCTTACCCTGTACAGCAGTGAATGCCCAGACACACCCTGCTGTATGCCAAGACCTCACACGCTTCCTGCCCCAAGATACCAGGGGGCCACTAGAGACTCCTGGTCCAGGTGTCTTTTCCCACTGACTTTAACATAGGCTCCATTGATTATAATCTGCATATGTTCTGAGACCTGAAAATGTGTTTTGCAAGTGTGAGAGGTCTCTGGGAAAGGACTCAGAGAAGATGCAGGGTCGGCAGTGATGTCTAGTAGAGTGTCGGGCATCTCTTTAGATCCTTTTATGGCTTTTCCTTAAACATCCATTCCTGTGACATACTCTGCATAAAGGGCCATGCTCTGACGATATTAACTCAGAGTCACTTAGCAGATCACTTCTTGTCTTGCTAGCCTCATACTCAAAGAAATTCCTTTAATAAGGACTTCAAGAGCCCTTCTATACATAAGGTGCAACTGCATTCCCATTACTTCCCTATAATCATTTGGATATTTAGTCAGCATAATCAGTTTCAATAACTCAAAAAATATACAGTTATACAGATGGAACTATGCACAATGTCCAGACATATTTGGAGATCACCTGGTTCTAAGTCATATGGTAAATAGAGGGCTTATGTTACACCACAGAGTGCATTGTTTTGGGTTGCACAAAGTTAACTTAAGCCCCTAAAAACCACTGAGTTTGCTTGAAGTGGGGGTTGAGTTCTGTTATCAGAAGGGAGAACTACAGTATAAGGAGTTGCTTACAGATAGGGTAGGAAGAGAATCTTGGTCAGCACATCGATTTCCTACCATCCAATGTGGGAAAAATAGTGTTTGTGTTTGATGCTCACAAGAATAACACAGCCTGACACTGAAAAACTTTCATTTATAATATGCTGAGCCATGTTTATATCTTGAGAAGGTTCGTGCAGGGTAGCAGCAAAGCAAAAATTTTTTAATGGACTGAAGGTTGTTAAGTAGGTCCAACCAGTAAACTGAGAGCTTATAATACAAAATGGAAAGTGATGAAATTTATGGCATGGGATTTGGAACTGATCATCTTAAAAAACTGAAAGAACTCATCAAGAGTGAGAGCAGACTTCAAGCTAAAAGTTGTCAGAGGAGGCAAAGAAGGTCGCTACATATTAGTTAAGGAAACAATTCAACAGGAAGAGATAACAATTGTAAATATATATGCACTGAATACCAGCATACCCAACTTCATAAAGCAAACACTAGTGGACACAAAAGATTAAATAAACATCAACAATAGGGGCCTTAATGCCCCACTTCCACAAATAGATCAACTGGACAAAAAAAAAAATAGAATATCAGAGCTGAGCCATACCTTTGAACAAATGGATTTAATGGATACATATAGTGTTCTATTTGACAACAGAATACACATTCTTCCTAGCAACACGCAGATGATTCTCCAAAACAGACCACATACTAGCTACAAATCTTGCAAACATAAATGCAATAGAATCAAAATCATCCCATGTATATTATTAGATCACAGTGCACTGAGACCAGAAATCAATGGCAAAGGAAACCACAGAAATTTTACAAACCCAGACATTAAATACATTTCTAAACACTCAATGGGTCATAGAAATTAAACAACTCCTAGAATCAAACAATAATGCCAGAACAATATATCAAAATATATGGGACAGAATAAAAACAGTCCTAAGAGGGAGTCTATGCTGTGAATGTTCACATTAGAAAAACAGAATGAGCCTAAATAAATAACCAAAGGATGTACCTCGAAGTCTTAGAAAAAAAAGAGTTGTCTAAATCCAAATGCGGTATAAGGAAGGAAATTATAAAGATCAATGTGGAGACTAATGAAATTGAAACCAAAAATATACTAAGAATCAAAGAAATGAAGAGTTGCTTCCTTGAACAAATCAGTATAGTACTTCCAAACTTATTCTTAGAAGCTAGCATTACCCAATTCCAAAACCAGGTAAGTTCCCAAAAAGAACTATAAGCCAGTCTCACTAATGAGCACAGATGTAAAAATCCTTGACAAGATACTACCAAATAGAATGCAACAAAGCATTAAAATGATCATACATCATGATCAGTAAACTTCATCCTGGTGATGTAAGGATGGCTCAACATATGCAAACCAATACAGACAACACATCACAGAAACAGATGCAAGGATAAACATCATATGATCATCTCAATACACTCAGAAAAAATCTTTGTCAAAAATCCAACATCCATTCATCATTAAAAACTCTAAAGCAAATAAATATCAAAAGAGTACCTCAATCCAATGAAAGCAATTTATGACAAAACTACTGCCAATATTCTATTAAATAAGGGAAAACTGAAAGCATTTCCTGTAAAATCAGGAACAAGACAAGGATGTCCACTGTTGGTATCACCAGTCGTATTCAATATAATACTCAAACCTTTAGCCAGAGTCATCAGGCAAGAGAAACAAATAAAAGGTCACTTATCTATTTTGATATATTTCAGTTTTTAACATGATCAGTTCCAAATCCCATATCTGATAGATTGTTCTGGCATTATTGTTTGATTCTAGTAGTTAATTTCTATGACCCATTGAGTGTTTAGAAATGTATTTAATGTCTGAGTTTGTAAAATTTCTGTGATTTCCTTTGCCACTGTTTTCTAGTTGCAGTGCACTATGATCTGATAATATACATGGGATGATTTTGATTCTTTTGCATTATGTTAGCATATGTATAGCAAAAGAAGAAGTCAAGCTATTTTCATTCACATGACACGGTCTTTTACAAATAAGACCTTAAATTCCAACAAAGACTCCTAGAACTAATTCAGCAACGTAGCAAGATACAAAATCAACATGCAAAAATCAGTAGCATTCCTGTACACAAATCATGATCCCACCAAGAAAGAAACCAGGAAATAATACCATTCACAGTAACTCAAGAAAGGCTAAATACTTAGCATTTAACCCAACTGATGAAGTGAAAGACTTCTGCAATGAAACTACAGTATAGAATTCTGAAAAAGGAGATTGAAGACATAAGAAAATGGAAGGCTATCCCCAATTTCAGCACAGGCAGAACCAAAATGGCCATACTTCCAAAACTAAAATACAGATCTAATCCAATCCCAATCAAATTTTACAGCTCTTTTCACAAAACTAGAGAAGATAATCCTAAAATTCATATGGAACCAAAAGAGGCCTATAATAGTAAAAGTAGTCCTGGGCAACAAGAGCAAAGCAAGAGGCATGAAAACCCCAAGTTATATTACAAGCTACAGTGATAAAAACAGCATGATTCTGGCACAAAATACAGACACGTAGATCAGTGGAACAGAATGCAGCACACTGAAACAATCCTGGAGGAAAGACAGCTTCTTTAGTAAATGATTCTGGGAAAACTGGCTATATTCATGCAGAAGATGAAAGCTAGAGACATATAGATCACCATGCACTAAAACTATAATCAAAATAGTTCAGAAACAACCCGCTGGAAGATAAAATAGGTAAAACTCTTGAAAACACAGGCATGGACAAGGACTTTCTAAACAGAACCATAATTGCACAAAAAATAACATCAAGAATCAACAAATGGGATTATTTCAAATTTAAAAACTTGTGCACAGTAAAGGAAACAATGGAGTAACGAGACAATCTACAGGATGGAAAAATGTTTTCTGTAAATTATCCGTCTGACAGAGGACTAATATCTAGAATCTATAAAGAACTCAAAAAAAAAAATCAGACTCACCAAAATAAAAGACCCAATCAAAAAATGGGCAACTAAAATGAACAGATACTTCTCAGAGAAAGTACAAATGTTTAACAAATACATGAAAAATGTTCAAAATCTCTGACCATCACAGAAATGCAAATTAAAACACCACTGAGATGCCATCTTACTCCAGAAAGAATGGCTATCATCAAGAAATCAAATAATAATAAATGCTGGTAAGGCTACAGGGAAAACAAACCCTTCTACATTGTTGGTGGAAATGTAAACCAGTACAACCACTATGTAGTAAATCAGCATGACTCCACGAAAAAACTAAAAATAGAAATTCTATTTGACCCAGATATTCTCCTTCTAAGTATCTTCCCAAGAGTTGAACAACATCATGCAATACATACATGGGCATGCTTATAGCAGCATACGTTATAACAGCTAAGTCTTAGAAGTAGTGTATATATACATCCACAGATGAATGGAAAATGTGGTATATATACACAATGGAGTACCGATCTGCCATAAAGGATAACTTTGAGTCATTTGTAGGAAAATGGATGCACTGCAAAACCACTGTTAAGTGAAATAAATCAGACACAAGCTTAAATATCCTACACTGTAAATTCTCTTATGAGAAACTCAGATAATAAGAAACAGGGAGAGAGATCTTTTGTAAATGGGAAGGGGATTTAGATATGAAGGAAGGGGAGAAGAGGGAAATACTATGAACATTATGAATGTAATCATTATGTACTGCAAATGTACTAATGAAAAAATTTTAGAAGAGTGATATATCCTCCTTGGCCAACCTCCACCCACTGTATGGCTCCCATGACTACCCTCAAACTGACCCCACACAAGCTAGAGATACCAGGAGAGAAAAAGCAGGATCCACCACTAAGGGATGCGAGGCATTAGCACATTCATGATACACCAGGGCAGACTTCAGCCACGAGTTTCCACTGAGGGACCTGGACCTGTGACAACTACTAGAGACATGAAAATGACCCAGACTTACAGAAATCAGACATGTAGACCATTTACCCAGCTACTGACCAAGAACTAGGCTGCTTGCCTCATTGTGCCTTCTCCAAAGCAGTGGCTTTGCTACGTATTAGAGCCATATGAGAACCTTTAAAAATTCCTGGGGCCTGCCATTCCAACCTCCAGAATTTCTGATGTGGCTGGTATGGGATGCAGGAAAAAAAAAAAAAAAAACTGGGAATTTAAGAGCTTTTTGGGTGATTTCAAAGTACAGTCAAGGCTCAGAATCACAGCTATCACCTTGAAAACAGAAAGCAAAGGGCTGAGAGAAAGATCTGGAATGATGCTGTGATGTTTGCAACAGTGCTCCTTAAAATTTCACATGCAAAGGAAATGCCCAGGGATTTCGACTCAGTTGGCCCAAGATGGGGCCCGAGTGCCTGCATTTTAAAAATGATAATCTCACCCTAAGTGGTTAGAATACAGTCTCCAACATTTGGCCATAGAAATGCAAATTAAAATCACCCTGTAAAGGTTCCACAGAAATGAAAATTATAAACAACATTGCAATATTGTCCCCTTTATTAAACAGCACCAGTGTATGTTGTGGTATTCTTGGGGACAGGGGAGTCTTAAGTCTACTTTTGATACCTTGTTGAACTTCCACCAATGGAATTGACATCTTGTCCAGTAGTCCTCCTTTCTTCTACAAAACATTTTTTATCCTGCAGTTGGCAGGAAAGCAAAGTGATCACAATGTTCCGACCTCTAAAAAGAGCCTGATGACTTCAAAGAACTCAGGCACGAGTCAGCTGCCTGGCTGTGAACCATGACACCACCACTTACCTTCTTGGACCTTGATGTGTACCAGGCCACTTTAGGTGAGAACTTGCTAGAGACAAGTTAGGATAGTTTCTGACAGTAGGTCCTCATACACAGACTAATCTGAGAGACGTATCCATGAATAACATATGCAATGCTTTTGATATTTATTTCTGGCTGCTCAAAACTTTTTTTCTTGAAATCTATTTTTGTATTCAAAACTCTTATTCCTCGTCTCTTTGCCTTCTCCTCCTCGAGTTCCAGTTACAAACTGTCGCCAGGTTAGATGACCTCCACATAAGCATAGATTTACTGTATCAAATTTCTCTGTGTCCACCCAATTAGGCCAGAGCATCTAAGAGCTCCAGAAAATTGACATAAGCAAATCAACATCAAACCACATTTTTTTACATTTTTAGTTTCAATCAAATTTTCTCCTAGATAAGAGTTCATTGATGTCACACCCTAAATCCTTCTAATCTTATGGATTCTGTTAAAACTATATCCCAATGCTTAATTTTT
>RJWT010014891.1:0-20778 GCA_004365215.1 Cuniculus paca
TCAGAAGTTTTAGGGTTGGGAGAAACATGTCATGGTGGTGGCAGCTTAGAGGCAATTTGATTTGTCTGCATTATGCAATGAGTTCTTCAACGCCATCTTTGTAGTGGTGGCTTTTCTATTTGTCACTCTCCTGATCCTGGAAGTGAGGGTAAAGTCTTATCTGTAGTTGTTAGTGTTTAGTCCTCAGGTCTATCTACCAATCATTTTGTAAGCTTCTAATTCCATTACCTACTCCTCTTTGACTGAGTGCTTAGGGTAGATTCTGTTTCTTGTGCATCCCTAATTTATCTTGTGTCATAGTTTGCTGCCTATGTTCCCCTCCATTTGACCAAATTGACTGACTACAGCCCCCAGATCTCCTTTGTCTTAGAACAGTTGCTTTAGAAAATTTTACGTGTAAATTATTTCCCTAACCCTTGGAGTTGAAAATTTTCTCCTAACCTATAACCATGAGAAATCAGAAATGTTTTTACCAGGATCTGGGAATCATTCTTTTGAAGTATGATTGTAAAAGGAGATAGTGCCCAGAGCTTTCAGGCTCCAGAGAATAGGCACCTAACTTCCATAGGAGACAGTTACAGACACAAAGAACCTGACTGTATTGACTGCCCCACCTCCCCTCACCCTATTCTTCTGGTTTCTTTTCACTAGCTCACCTGTGTTTAAAAGTCTCTCTGCTTTATTTGTTTCAGTGGAGTCTGAGTCTGAACATTCTCCTCTATTGCAAACTTCTCTTTTCTAATGAAATGTTCTCGGATAACTTCCTCCTTCTCTGTTTAGTTTTCTTTTACAGTTCTCATATTATAATTTATAGCTTTGCTATGCCCTTCATAGTATTAGAACCAAGAGAAAGCCTATCATTAAGTTTTTTAAAATGTATTTTAAAATCGTATTCAATCAAAAGAATATACAATGTATGTCTATTCCACAAAAATGATGTAATAAACATGTGTGCATCTACCATGTACTTCAAGAAATAAAATATTACCAAGTCTTCTAGCTTGCTCTATATCCTGTTCAGAGAACATTAATATCCCCTCAACCTAAAGTAATATTCCAAATTTTGTATTCAACATTCCCTTAGTATTCCTCATGGTTCTGTTATATATGCCTAAGAACTGTTATGCTCTGTATTTCACTTTTTGTAAGAACTGTTATCACAATGCAAATATTTTTAGGGAAGATGCTTTTATGAGCAACAGTATGTTTTTGAGTTTCTACCATATGAATCACTGTTCTCAGTGACTTTATATAAGCTCCAGAAAACGATTCTTCTGTGTCACCTTTCATAGCTTCTGTAGTGAAGATCACTACAAAATCAAATCAGCACACAAAAGATCAGTCGGAAAAAGACTCTTGGAAAAGAATTTCATGCCTTCTGTTTTTTGGCATCTACATATAATTTTGTTTTGTAAATTGCCAAATACTTAAGTTTGGGAAGTAGATTTTCTTTGTATAAATTAGAATAGCATCACATCTTAGGATACTTATTTCATAATTCTCTTATAATTTATCATGAAAGAGCAATGAGAATATAATTTTAAGTAGGAGCAAAAAAAGACTAAAGTTCCCAATAGCCACTATTCAGATTAAATGTTGTTGAACAATCAACATAAAAATGAAAAAAGTCAAGAAATTGCGAGACTACTAAGTTAATAAGGCAGTTAGCAATGAGAGGTGCTGCTGCACATCTGTTTTTCTTTGTAGAGTGATTTGTTTAGGTAAACAGGATGTCATGGCAAACATGATAAACATATTAAAATTCATTCCAAATAATTGCCTAGTGTGAAAAAAACCAATCTTTTAAGAACGTTTACCTAATATGTACTCAAGAATTCTTAACTGATACAGTGGAGACCTTAGCAATATTGGTAGCGAGGCTGAATGAAAAAATGGTCACTAAGTAAATAAATAAACCAATGACACGCAGACAGTGCTGTAGCTATGAAAAATTAGACTGTTGTATTTAAGGTCTTATACTAAATGGTCACCTACACATAAACAAATCATTTTTATTCTGTGAAACCACCACTTAAAAATTATTAACTAAGATATTACAAATATTAAAAGAAAATATTGCATATCTAAATATCTATAGTGTTAATTTCATTTGAATTCATTTTATTTGATTTGGCTTCATTTGAGTTTATGATCCATATGAACTAGAAATATGAAATGTGTATATTTTGTCACCTTCCATATATTTCACCTGAAGTAAACTAAAGATACGTAGGGATAAGAGTTGAAACTCTGTCTCTCATACCCTTGCTTCCATTCATACATAATTTTGTGATTTTATAGAAAATTCTTTAACTGTCTGAGTTCGATTTTCTCATGTACTAGAAATAGTAATAATGACAGCATACAAAGAACTCTTATTGTCACAAAGAGCAAGTGTTAATAAATATAAGCAATCTATTTATTATGATTATCATTATCATGAGAAAGTAAATGTGTGCTTTGTGTTTGTTTTTTTTTTTTGACAGGACAGTCTGGAACTCAAGTCCACTAACAACTCAAAGACTCACAGGGCACGCACAGGACATGTGTCTGCTCATCCTGTTTCCACCTACCCAGATTTGCGGTAAAGATTATATAGTGTTTTTTGCTTTGATAATTGGTTTTTTTTTTTCATCATCTTTGAAATATAGTAAGAAGCAGAGTATCATATGGTTAGAAATGAACTTGGAAAGTGGATTCACGGTGATTGTCGCCCCTTCTGGCTGTGACATCACATGAGTATTTTCTCCTTCTTTTGGGGTTATTCATCACTTGCACCCTCAGCCCTTTCAGGAGAAAGGCATTCTAATAAATTGATCTATACTAAGGTAAGAGTGGCTTAATGTATTGTCCTGAAATGTCTTAATGCGTTTAGAAGGAGGATGCCAGCAGGCAAATTGCTTCATGCAGTCAGAATCTTGGCAGAACTTTTGTCTTGCTGAAGGACGCAGCACTGTTCCCAGGGCTGGGCTCAGAGAATTGTATGTCCCAGGACGAAGATTTTGCTTCTTCAGCAGGTTTGAACTGACCTGAACGCCATTAACAATAGAATAGACTTCCTGTCACAAAAATGACTCCATTAAAAGACAGTTTTAAGCCACAATCCTTTATTAAAACTGATCACAGTGCATCAGTATAGTAAGGAAACAGCAACTGACAAGACTGAGTTCTCAGGAATTTTAATGCATATTTAGACAGAGGGTATCATTGATTGATAGATCAATCCTAAGTAACATTAAGCAAGAGGTGGTAAAGTCAAATGAAAGGGTTTAAAAACAAGCAGTCAGATTTCAAGGAACTGTGAGCTTGGCCAGTGTCTGAGTAAGAGACACAAGTGTGGAGGGAACTAGAGAGTCCTCAGAGTTAGAACAGAATAGAACACTCAAGTCTCTGAAGTGGTTAAAGAATTGACCAGAAAATGGTTATACCTGTCCCCAAACAGAAGTCTTTGTGAAAGTTCTGGTGGAAGGGCTTAGACCTAACTCAGCCACTTTTCCCTCTTGAATGCTGTTCCTGGGACTCAGCTGTCTTAGAGGAAAACCAGTTAACACAAATCTTCCTTTCACTGGAAATCCTCTGTTCTTTTTCTCAGTGAAATGGTTTTCTTAGTCATTTCAGAAGGATAGATCTTTGAGAATGGATTTCAATCTGATATCTCAGTGTGGAGGTATTTAGTGGCAAGAAGTTAATTTCTGAAACTTTTGATTACACCAATAATTGTTTCCTCAAAAGTCAGTGAAAAAAGACTGAGACATATCCTCTATTTAACTATCTTCTGCCAAGGTGACCAAATGTATTGAAATCCAAAATACTTAGAAACTTAATGCCCAATTTAAAAATCATATACTTTTGTAAGGACAAAAAATTATAAGCAAAAATCCCTCATACTTCTTAAATAGCTAATCTGCTAGTATGTGTCCTTTTAAATTTGAAACATGAATCTCACTAGTACTTGCTCCTTTAATAAAAAATCAGATCTGGAAGATAAATACATTAATATATGTTGAAAATAGTAGTACTTTCAAAAATAAATGTTTTATAAAATCACAAATTTATTTATTTATTTATTTATTTTTTTTTTTGCGGCACCAGGGATTGAACTCACGACCTCGCGCTTGCCGGGTAGACGCTTAGACCGCTGAGTTAGATCCCCAGCCCTGGTGTTTTTGAGACAGGATCTCACTATGCTGTTCAGGCTGGCCTTGAGCTCACTTTGTAGCCCAGGCTGGTCTCGAACTCACAATGATCCTCCTGTCTCAGCCTCCCGAGTGCTGGGATTACAGGCGTGAGCTACCATGCCCGGCTAAAATCACAAATTTATTAGATAGAAGAGTTATTGATGTGAATCTAAATTTCATTTATATATTTACTAAATTAATTTCAAATGGGTATTCTTGTAACCACCCTTTCAAATATATAGATACTAAAATGAAATTTTTTAGCATACTAAATAAGCAATCCAGTCTGTGCAAAAAGTTACAAAACTCTAAGAAATACTCAAATTTTAATGCTTTAATTATATTACAAAGTAAATAATGATAGAAGAAATTTGGTTTATTGAAAAAATTGACATTGAAATGTTATTCATATCAGCATTAGAATAGTATACAAGAATTCTAAATTATATGTTCCTAAAGATATACCTTTGAAAATCACATGTAGAGTATTAGTAAAAGTAAAATGTGAAATATTTTGCAGAAAAATAGAGAATAAGTTAAAAAATTTTTTGTGTGGTAGAATAGTATCAAAGTTTATAAATATAAAAAAATGATGAAATGGAAATCTATTCTGAAAACAGGCATAAAAAATGCATAAAAGGGTTGCAAAATTTCTTTCTGAGTTCCTTTCTCCGTCTTCCACTAATTCTGATTGTATATAGAATACACAAAATAAGAATTACAATGGTAAGGAAATGTCATACTTCATTAGTTCCTTATGTTCTTTATAAAGTGTGGCATCAAAGAAAGATGTAAAAGTTGAGTCTTAAGAAATGAAGTAGTTGCACAGATTGCAACAAAGCTAAAATATTTAGCATTAAGAATAAAGATAAAATGTTCATATAGAAAATATTTGAACATAAAAGCATTGGAAATAGTGAGGAGTGGTAAACTCACCAAAGAAAAAACTATTTAGCATGAAAATAGGTAAAAAGAGAATATTGCACTACATAGCATAGCATTTAGATATTTCTTCTTTTATTTTTTAGACTGAAATGTACCTCAAAATTCATTTTCAACTTACAGTGACTTGAAACTGAGTGACATTTTCATTTCAAATTGGCTACACTTCCTCCCCACGTAATGGTGCACTTGAGAAAGTTACCCATGGGAAACCAAAAGTTAAGAAACAAATGAGATTTATTTGGTTATTTGGAGCTACAGGGTCAGCAGTATCTAATTCACGTGGTTGAAATTGCTGACCTTGATCCTTTTTTCTCTTGTTTTTATAACCACGTGTGGATTCACAAGACCAGAGGGTTACCATGGATACCACTTTTTACAAAATCAATGTTACTTTGGAATATTACAAGACTGTCTTACACATCTGGTTAATTAATACATAGGAAGTAGACATCAGGTAGTTTGCTACCTTGAAATAAACTTTTTTTTCCCCTTTTCTGTAGTTTTATGGCTGATTAGGAGAGAGGAGGAGGTCTTTTGGGGATTTGGCCAAAGTTCACTCACTTTTTAAAGTCTAACTGCTAGCTAAGCATCTAAGCTATAATCTATAGGCCATAAAATAAATGAAGTTTTCAAGACTAGGGTGGAATTTTCAAGGAGAAAATGGCAAGGAAAGAAAGCAGGTAGTGCATGTTATGAATGCCCTCACATCCATATTGGAAGCTCAGTGATTTCTCTCCAATATTCTCTGTGAGAACCTGGTAGGACTCTTTGGGCTGTAATTGGTGAGTATGGGAACTCTCTAAGCCTGGGTCCCTCTGGAGTTCTTAACTGTAACATCTGTCTATACTGAGCCTCCAGCATTTCATCAGTTATGGTTGGTTGTGCTGCTCTGGCACTGCCTGATTTTCATTCTGATGAGCATTGCAGTCTTATCTGCCAGCCTCTCCAAAGTGTGGGCAGTGGTTTGCTCCATGGACTCAACACTCTACAAGAAGAATCTTCAATTTTCAGTGTTCTCAGCTTTTCTCCTTTTTTGAAAATGGGAGAGGTGATCTCCAAATTCTTTAAACACAAGAGTATAACCCAGAAAACTTCTGGTTGTTTTAGGAATGAAAGGACAAATAAAGATAGTTAACAAGAAAAATAATCTTTCTTTCATTCATGTAATTCAATATATCTTTAGAAAAAAATAGATTTCTTCAGTTTAATTAGGCTTCAGAGGTATGGCACCTTGAATGATTGTCTAGAAGCCCTCATGAAATTGTTTGAAAGACATTAATTTGGTTGGTAATCAGATTCTTTATTTACTTGTAGGAAATAAAAATTATAAATCATCTGTACATACACTTGAGGTATACCAGATGATAACACATAAAATGCAACCTAGGCAAATGATACTAAACACTTCAATCAAGTACTATTTAAGTATTGAATTACTGGTTTATGTGAAGCAAAGTAGAAAACCTTTGCCAGAACATGTAGCAATTCTCACATGAAGTCTCTGTATGTTAACTTGAAATTCCTTCCAACATCCTTCTTATTTGCATAGACCTTTTTAAAAATGACACTGTCCACATTCTTTTTATCAAAGCTATTTTAAAAGCCCTCACTAATTAGATTGTCATATAAAAATGTTAATTCTCCTCAGTATTTACAGGATTAGAGAAGTTTAATGTTACCATAATTATTATTTGTTTTATAATAAAAGAATAACTTGGTTACTAAGCAGTCCCTGTGGGAAAGAAGATGGAAAGTAATTTTCTCCTTTATTTCAAAGAATTAATTTTTGGTCGATAACATCAAAAAACAGAACTCTGGAGTTTTTCTTAATGTTTTAAGATGTGACAATTTCTGACAGGTTAATAATTAGCGTGGATTATTCTTTTGAGCAAATTCAACTGCAAAAGTGAATCAAAGCAAGGTTAAAGGACTTATATTACTGAGAAATTTAAATGCTCTCTAAGAGAATTTAAGGGACTGAGTACAATTTATTGAGTGTCTTAGACATGGTAAAAAAATTCAAGACAAATGATCTTCCTCTTTTTAATTTGATCAGAGCTGTTCATTCCTTTCTCAGCAAATGAATTTCCACCAAACAAGATTGACCCATACATTAATCTACAGCTGTCAATGGTCAGGATTACTGCATTTTCCAAATGATAGCAGTCAGTAAGAGTGTTGATTGCATTCTTTAAATTAAAACACAGATATTCATGTACTGTGGAAGCAACATTTAGAGTAAACACAATGGAAAAAGAGAAACTATTTTCTGAATGTGAAAAACATATTGAGTTCTCCAGCAATATATTTAGCTTAAATGTCACCTTTAAAATAGACTCAAAAGATAAAACACAGTATCACAACACTGAGTCTTTAATGGCATATTTGCCTATGCTTCTGGTGTTTATTTCCTCATGATGTAAAGTCATCAATACTGTTAACAAATGTTACTTCTTGTATTCAAGATACTATGATTCATCCCAATAATTGTTAAAGTTTATCATCTCTATATAAGAGGTAAATGAGCAAGATGAAATTTTTAGATAAACATTATTTTTATAGGAAAAGGGTTTTTTTTTTTACTTTGACATTTATATATGTTTCAATTCAAGTTATTGATATTTCATTTCAGTCTAAAACACATTCTTTGGACCCTCAATATAACAAATGTTGAAAATCTCATGAAGAAATACATAAAAATATACAGATTAGAAAAAAAAGAGGACAGGCTCTTGAATCCATTAAAAAACAGCAGTATCAGTGTTTATTTTCAGTGAGATTTTATATTATACTTTAGTATATATTTAGCACTATCATACATAGATCTTCATAATAATATAAAATTCATTAATTTTAACTTATCACCCACAGTGGTCATTGCTGTATGTGGAGGAGAGAAAATGTATAAGAATCATAACAATTTTCAATGAGTCAAAATTTGAAAGCTGTCTTATGTGGGTAATGGATGAAAGAACAGTGGAGATATTGTTTGTGGTACTAGTACTCAAACATAATAAGCCAATTGGCGATCCCTGTGTAGAGGAAAGATGAGGGCAGTTTCTCAAGAAACAAAATACTACAGCTTCAATCTGAGGTTTAGAAGAATACCTTTAAATGGGCTGAAATGCAATCCGAATCTCCTATGAAAAGCCCACTCTGAGGGATAGCTAAGAATTGCTGAGAAGACTGATTGCAATGGTATTAGAAAGAGGCTTGGCCTCTCAGGACTGTTTTTAGCACAAACAACAAAGTTGTACGATCTAAATACTGCAGAGAAATTCAATATCTTAATACTTCATAACTACGGAGATATGATGACCTTGGAAAAAGAGGAAAACAAAAGAAAAAAAGGGAAAAGGGAAAAATGCAAAGGAAACAATATTAGCAATGCAAAAAAATTATCTGGATTAAATAAAGTATGTAATATGAAATGAAATTTAATATTTTCAGAAGTATTTTATGAGAAAATAACATATTATTCCTCCTAGAATATGGTATTATTCAGGTATACAGAATTATGATTGCTGCATGACTTATTTAGATATTGAAGGTAAGAACTATCCATTTCTCATCTATTCCTCTCTTTTGTATTAAACGTGGACAGTGAAACATGTTTGTATTTGGCCAAATCCTGAAAATGCTTAGTGACATATTGTGACTCAAAGGAAAGTAAACTTCATATTTTTGACATCATTAAAATAGAAAATTCTCCGAGGTTCAATTTCACCATGTATACAAAAAGAATGTGAAGTTGAAATCTCAGTCACAAGTAGAATGCCATTGTTAATCCATTGGAAAGTTGCTCACAGAATATTAAATTCCCGTACTTATAAATCAGTGTCCTTTTTTCTTTTTTTTTTTTTTTTACATATCATGTCTCTTATTCATTATTGATTTAACTTTGGTAGTTTTGAGTAGAAGATATTATTAAAACTGCTTTTCAAAGTAAATACTTAATTGAAACTTTATTTATTTATTGTTTATTTTTTTTCTTGCTTTTGTAGTAGAGAAATCAACACCAAACCTCACACATGCTACAGAAAGCACTCTGCCGCTTAGCTGCTCTCCCAGTTCTTTACTGGGTTTTACCTTAATCCAATTAAAAATGGCCAAATTATATCAATTGACACATCTCAAAAGAAGATATTCAAATGGCTATCTATTTTTGAATATCTCAAAAGAAGATATTCAAATGGCTATTCAAATGCTAATAAATCTATGCAACAATGCTCAACATCTACAGCTTCCATAAAGCATCATTTCATTCCAATTTGAACGCTTAATATCAAAAATTCAAAAAATAAATTCTGGCAAGGATATTGTTGGTAGGGATACGAATTAGTGCAGTTTATGAAAAACGGTATAATGGTTCCTCAAAATAAATTAAAAATAAATTAATTAAGCATAAGTAAATTAAAAATAAATCTCCCATATGATATAAACATCCCATTTTTGAATATATATATTTATTCCCAAAGGAAATGACACCACAATAAAAATGAAATATCTGCATGCTCATGAATATTGCTGTGCTTTTCACCATAGCCAAGATTCAAACTCAGGCCAAATATCCCTTACTATTATAAATAAAATATATATTGTATATATCTCTATAATAGATATTCTACATGAGAATCATTAACCCATGAAAAGAATGATATTCTGTTATTTGCAGCTAATGAACAGAATTGGAGAACTTTATTTTCAATAAAAGAAGTAAGACATAAAAAGAAATTCTGAATATTATCTCATATATAGATACTGAAAATGTCAATCACTATGTGAAAGACGAATTACTAGGGGCTGAGAAAGATAAGGTGGGACTAGGGTGGCAGGAGGTTGCAGAACACATACTAAAACAAAGCTAGACTGCAACAGCAAGGTCTGCCATTCTATAGCATTTAAGGTGTTATGGCTTGTGTCTAGGTGGCCCCCCAAGCCTCATGTAGTCATAGAGGTGGCTGAATCTAGAATTTATGATTGGTTTGTTAGCTAGCACTGGGATTGGCGGTGTGAGTGCTATACCCACCCAGGGGTGGAGCCAGCATACAATATAAGAGAGGGAAGGAGGTGTGTTTTCCCCCCACCTTTTGCCCTTTCACTCTTGTCACTTGCAGGCCACCATGAATGGCTGCTCCTCATCCACGCCATTGTGCCTTGGAGCCAGCTGAGTAGGGAAAGAAACCTCCAAAAACTATAATAAATAAACCTTTCTTTCCTTCATTTTGTACATCAGGTACTTTGTCTCAGCAATGAGAAAAAAGTAACCAAGACATAGGGTGACTATAGTTTAAAATAAACTCTTACACACTTTTTGAGTAATAGGAAGAGAAGGCTTTAGGGCTCTAAGTACCAAGTGATGGTAAAGAAATGCAGAAGTTAATTACCCTAATTTAATTGATGCTTTCTTATACATGTATCTAATTGTCACATCTTCCCCCATAAATAAATATAATTAAGATAATCATTCAAATAAAAGTAAAGGTGAAAGCATGGATTTCAACATCCATTCATAAGTTCCAAACCTTTCCCTCGGTCCACAGGACTCTGCAGAGCTGGCCCTTCCCCTTGCCTGTCTGCTCCTACTCACTGCTCATCTTCACTCAGCTCTAGATATTTCAGTCCCTGTGTGGTCTTCAGTTGCTGAAATGTACATCACAAATTTCTAGTTTTATTCTTTCCATGCATGTGTGACTTTTACCTGAAATAATCCCATTTCTTCCTGTCCAGCATCTTAATTGTTAGTTATTTCTAATTTGGGCCTATGTATCTCCTTTTAAAGGAAAGCATCCAACACCCCATGACATAAGCTTAGATATTATTTTCAATATACTGCATTTTCTAGAACAGTTGTAAGTTCACAGGAAAAATAAGAACTACAGAGCCCTACCCTAATACCTCCATAGCTTCCCTCACTGTCACACTCCTTCATTGAATTGGTCCATTTGTCACAATCAAAAAAACAACATTGAAGCATCATTATTACACAGATCCAGAAACTACATTAGGGTTTACTTTGGCAAACCTATGTCATATAGATTTGGACAATTGTGTAACAACATATAACCACCATCAGAGTAGAATACAGATTACTTAACCTGCCTTAAATACCTATGACTCACATATTGTTATGGTTTATATCCAGATGTCCCCCAAAACCATGTGCCCTCATCGATGGAGCTTTTAGGAGGTGATTGGATCATGGGGGGTGTGATACTTACCGGTGAATTAGCCCACTAAGGAGCATATGCCTAATGTGATGCTGGGAGGTGAAGCCTGACAGAGCAGGTGGTCGCTGGGGGTGTGGGCTGGAAGGGTCATCTCTATGCCTTCTTCCTTGATCTCTCTTTGCTTCTTGTCACCATACCATGGCCTCTCTGCCATGCCCCCTGCCTTGGAGCCAGTCAAACGGTGGACTGAAACCTCTGCAAACTGTGAGCCAACATAAACCTTTCCTTTTTTTAAAATTGCAGATGTCAGCTATTGTGTCTCAGTGACAAAAATTGACTAAGACACACATCAATCTAATCTCACCCTCCCCAACCTCTGGCAACCATTGACACCTTTTCTAGGATATGATATACTTGCAATCACTCAATATGTAGCCATTTCAGTGAGGTTTCTTTCATTTAGTGATAGGATGCTAAAGTTCTTCAATGTCATTTCATGGTTTAAGGAGTCATTACTTTTTAAGACTGAATAGTATTCTGTCATTTGAATGTACCACAGTTTGTTCAAGCCTGCACCTAGTTAAGTCCATCTTAGCTATTTTCACATTTTGGCAATTGTGAATAAAGCTGTCAAATATTCACATACATGCTTTATGCAAACATAAGCTTTCACTTCACTCCTATAAACACTATAAGATATAATCTCTCAATTATATAGTGAAGCACTCTTGCATTTTATCAAACAGTTAAATAGCATATTATAATTTACATGCAGTGGCATACACCATTAAAGATAAAAGAATATTTTTATTCAAGAACATGGTCATTTGAAATATCACTTGGCCATAAGCTACCATTAAAATTTGTTGTCATCTTTGAAGCATTACTTATTTTTCAGGCTAAGTAATTTGGATGTATTATCTCTTTAAATATTTAAAACACAGATAAAAGGGATTTGCGATGAAAAGTGCAAAACATTAATGACAGAAACTGAAGGCAGTGTGAACAGATGGAAACGTATCCCGTGTTGATGAATTGGAGGAACTGATATTTTCAAAATGCCCATATTATTCAAAGTGAACCCCAGATTCAATGCAGTTTCTTTCAAAATTATCTACACTCTTTATACAAATAGAAAAAAATTTCCTAAAATTTGTATGGGATTGTGAAAATACTGAGATAGACAAAATAATATTGATCAAAAAGAAAAAAGATGACATTACAATACTTGACTTTAAAGTATAATATAAAATTATAGTAATCAAAACTGTATAGTATTAACATAGAAACAGACATTGAGACAAGTGGAGTAAAATAAACAGCCTAGAATAAACCTGTCTATCTATACCCAACTAATTTTCAACAATGGTGTTAGGAGCACATTGGAAAAAGGGCAGAACTTTCAATAAATAGCTCAGAAAAAATTGGGTGTCCCAACAGGAGATCCTTAGACTCCTCTCTCATCAGTTACAGAAATCAACTCAAAATGGATTAAAGACTTAAATGTAAGATATGCAACTCTTAGAAGAAAATATAAGGAAAACAATTCAAAGAATTTTCTTGACAAACCCCCAAAACATAAGAAATAAGAGCAAATGTGGATGGTTGGTATCACATTGAATGGTTAGTTAGCAAAGGAAGCAATCATCAGAGTGAATCAACAACCTAGAGGTTGGAAGAAAAATCTATGCAAATTTATATATCTGATAAACTTGTTAACATTGAGAATGTATGAAAATTAAATAAATTGATTTTAAAATGGGTCCTAAGTGTAAGTAGACATTTCTCAAAGGAATAAATACAAATGGCAAACAAGTACATGAAAAAAAATTCTGTCACTGATCATCAGAGAAATAGAAATCACAGGTACCACCAGATAGTCGCATATCCTAGGAAGAATGACTATACTCAAAAAGAATGAAGACAGAAAGTGCTGGTGAGCATGTGGAGGAAAAGGAGAGCCTTTGACACTGGTGATAAAAATGAAATTGGCACAGCAATTATGGAAAAAGTGCAAAGGTTTCTGAAAAAAAATTTCAAAAAGAACTAAAACATGACCCAGCAGTAATCTCACTATTGCGTGTCTCTTCCAAATGAAATCAGTATGTTAAGGAGATACTTGCACAGTAATAGTCACAAAAGCCCAGAGATGGAAATGGTGGCAGTGCCAGTCAACTGATTGATGGTATGGAAAATATGGTATAGATATTCAATGGAATATCAGGAAGATATCCAATGGAATGTCAGAAGACGTAATAAAATCCTAGCATTTGTGACAACATGGGTGGACCTGGAGATCATTATGTTCACTGAAATAACCCAGGCACAGAAAGACAGCCACCACATGATTGTACCTGTGTTCATATCTGGAATATGAAAAAAGTTAATTTCTGAACTCAAGAGTAGAACAATAGTTTCAGAGACTGGGGAGAGTAGGAGAGAGAGATGGAGAAAGGTTCACCCATAGGTTCTAAGTTACAGTTAAGAGTAAGAAGGTCTAGTGTGTACTGTAAGATGAGTACAAACAGCATTTGTGTACTGCGTGTCTCAACAACGTAGAATAAAAGATTTTGAGTATTTCCATCATAGAGAAGTGACAAATGTTTGCGAAGATAAACATGTTTAAACTGAGTATGCCAGGTGTACGATGTATCAAGACATTGCATGGTATTCTGTTAATGTGAGTTTTGGTGTTTCTATGTATCAGTCAGAAATAAACACAATTCTAAAAATTTTAAACAAAAAATTTTAGCCTATACAGTCTATCCTGGGTTTAATGTTCTTTTTCTTTTGCCCAGATTCGTATGTTGAATCCTAACTCCTAAGGTGATGGTGTTAGGAGATTGGTAGATGATTAAGTCCTATGAATGCAGCACTCATTGTTAAAAAGTGATCCCCAATAGCTAACTAATACCCCACCACCACGGGAGAATGCAGATGGAAGTCACCACCTGGGAGCAATTCAAGATGTAAATTTCTGGGTACTCTGCTTTAGACTGCCCACCCTCCACAACTGTAAGAAGCAAATTTCTGTCTTTATACACCACTCAATTTATGTTATTTTTGCAACCTGAATGGACTAAAACTTTCTTCTTACAAAATCCTCCTGTATTTTTATACCGAAACTCATTTCATATGGTTCTTACAGTGTAACAAGTGAAGTTTGCATTTAACATCTGCCAGTTTATTCTGTATATAATTAAATGCTGGCTGGAAAGAAGAGGAAATATGATAACCTGTATCTACTGCATTTCTCTGATGATAAAAACCAGTCTGTTTTTCTATTCTTTCTGACATTGCCATGAGAGACCGTGTGGTTACAATGCCTCCCTTGTGGCCCACGTGTCTTTTTTAAATTCATATCCTATGCACCTGTTTAAGCTTCCCCTACTCCTTAATTAGAAACAAATGCAACTGAGAAAAGTGCCAATAGATACAGAGGAATAAAACCTGTTGGTTATTGCTCTTTTGGTGGCTCAAGGGTACTGATCTACAGCACAGCATATTTTGCTTGCTGTGTTTGGTTTATTTTTAGTGCTTGATGATGTCCTTGCAGCATAGTGCTTCATTTGTTTTTGTCTCATTTTGCATAACTCTTTTCAGGTCATTTTCTCTTGCATTTCCCATGAGAGAAGAGTGTGGTGTGCATATTCCCAGAATTTGAAGATCAGCATCAAAGACCATGTAAATAAATGTAAGCCTAACACACTTCAACCTAAAAGGAGAATGATAAAATAGATTGTCACACTGTGACATAGAAATGTGGTAAGCTTGATAGTGTTTCAAAGACATCCTCAATATTCTAACATGACGATTTCAATTTTATGTTGTAAAGAAAATATTAAAGATTGGTAGGTATATCAAAGAATCATGGGGGCATGTCTGAGGGGCACAAGTGTGGTGGTTTTAGTTGTAGAGCATTGGATTGTTGGAAGAGGTGGATAGATAAATGGCAGGGTGTACTAAGGAATGTGTACACACACACACACACACACACACAATGCTGTGGATGTCAAAAAAAGCAAGCCCAATGCAATGTGGTTAAACTGTCTCAGGAAACAGCTCTGGTAGGTGAGCAAGCCCGAATGCCAAGTGTGAGCAGTAGAATGAGATATAGATGGGCATTGTCCTGGGGAGAACAGGCAGAGAACAAGATTTTCTAAATACAGTATGAATAGAAGAATACAGTGACGCGTTCTTTTTAGGAAACGTAGTTCTTGACAAGGAATTTTTCAGCATTTAGTATGCATATAGAATTGGCCTTAGATTAACATAGCTACTTAAAATGTGGTTTTGATCTTAAGGAGCTCAAGCTCATAAAGAGGAGATCAAGCATGTGTAGAAACAAATACCGATTAAAAGAGGTAAGTGGCATAAGATGTAAATAAAATAAGGATGATAGGGATTTAGGGATTCAGAAAATGAAGACATTGAAGGAGTTGGAAAATGATTTGTGAAATAAATATTTCTTCTCATGAACTGTTAGTTGAACATTCTCTACCTAAAGAAAGCTTTCTCAAATAGTATGGGCATTTGGTAGTAAGAAAAAAAAAAACCACAATTGTAACTTTCTACTTGCCACCTGTTTAGTGACATTTGAGTATTACTGAACATTCATATTGGTGAGCCACAAATTCACCTACAGTATCTGTTAATTTCACCTTTTCTTCCTGAAACACTGTATGAATCCACAATATTGGAATTCTAAGAAATTCCATTGGTTTTTTCAGTTTTGGACTTTGTATCACTTATCAACTCCCAGAATGAGTGATTCAGAGACAGTAGTTTCCAGGAATCTTTAAGTTATTGCAATTCAATGGGAGAAATATGAAAATTATAATCTCTGCTCTTGGCACTAAGATACCAGAAAGTGACTTGTACTGGTCCCGTTGACATTTTGCATCTATGATGACTATGTAATGAAGTTGTCCTAACATGATAACTGTAATACTACATTGAATTAAATAAAATAAAAAGTATTTTGATTAATATTTAAAACAGTGGTATTTCCCACCTTAATTGTGCTTCCATTAAACATAAAAGTAAAATTCAAACCATTTCTTCTTTAAAAATCCAGTCTCTATCTGTTTAATGCATAAGATAGTCATAGAAAGACCAATTTTTTAATTGGAATTCCAGTTAATAAAAATAACTTGAAAGTAATCAGACTTAATCATTGCAGAAAGTTGGTAAAGTTGCACCCATTTAAAATTATAGGTAGCCATATGTATATGTTTTCTAGTGAGTTATATTTATTGCTAGATAGATTTTTATTTCTAAAAATTGTTGTACTTTGACCTGAACTTTTAATTTTCAATTCTTACATAAAATCAGGAGAAAAGTATTCAGAGTAAACCTATCACCAGAAAAAGAATATTAATCCTACCAATCATCTAAAAGATAAGTCCCCAAAATAAAAAAATATAATTTATGCTTTTTTGTGCACAAATATGTTCACAAAAAGAAAAAAAAGTCTTAATAGAAATATATTGGGAAAATATGATTTATGTACATGTTGTTAAATAACTTACAGATATATAATTCATCATCATATGCATTATTATCAGATTATGTTTATCTTAGAGTAGTTTAAAACTGATTCCTGATTCATGGATGCATTTTACTCTATAACTTTGTTTTTTAGTGACATGAATTTTCGTGGAAGGCAAATACATGTGAATCTTGTCTCAAGACTTGTTCAGCATTTTTCTAACAGTAAGATAGATGCTTAAGGTCTGTTTTTGATATTATAAAGCTATAGACTACTGATATTGCAAAATATATCAAGCAACAGTTACCATTTTACAGATAATGGCTACATTTAGGGTTCATGAATCAGGAATCAATTTTAAACTGCTCAAAAATAAGTACAACCTCATAATAACCAATGCATACAAAATGGACTGTATATATAAATTATTTAGAAACACACACACAAACCTAGTGTAAATGCATTAAAAAATTAAAGACTATAGAAGGTTCCATAAGAATGTGGAGCTGAATCCAAAAGTTGAGTGAAAAGGTTACCTGGGTCAGCACGAGAATAGACAGCCATGGTGGGAGTTCGGGAAGTGAAACGACATATGGAAAGTAGTAATTGGCATTGTCTATGTAAAACTAAGGTAAGAAATAGGTCAAAAGAAGTAACTACTGGCTTTAAGCATCAGAGTTAATTGTTTTAATTTTTTCTAAGAAGAGATGTAGGTCACTGGTGATTTTTTTCAGCTGAAGAACAACATAGTCTTATTTAAAAGATAACTGTGGTAGGACTCCACACTTAATAAATATAATTTTAAGGACTTGACTCTAAAACAATATCTCAACCTTTTGCCTCAAAAACCTTTTTTGCAAAAATACCTGCTGCCTGAACATCTGTCTCTGGTATTAACCTCTATTTCTTCCTGAGCTATGCTTCTCATTACCTTTCTGTTGCATCTTCCTCTTGCCAGAGTAGGAGAAAGAAATCTCACTCAGCATACTCCATAAGATCTTTATTCCTCCATTCATCGGTCCTGCAGACCTTGTCTCTGCAGTTTAAAGCTGTGCAAAGCTATAAACTTGTGGTTTCAAAAGCGTCTCCACTGAAGCAAAGATGCTGAAGATCCAGCAGCCAAATTCACTGAGGAAAATAAAATTATCCTCCAAGGAAGTAGAGGCCATGAAAATTATACTTCCCTGAAATAATTTTCATTTTAGGAAAGTTTTCAATTTTATTTGAGTACTAACAGCAATATGATTCATGTTTCTCCATTTCTTTGGTTATCAATTATTGTTTCTGAATGAGTGCTTCTATTTTACTGACTGGGTTAGATAATTCTGCAAAAAAATTCAACCTATAAAATTTCAATTAACCTTTTTGCTTTCTAAGAAAACTCAGTAAGTGAGGTCCTCACTATCAAAAACCTCACATTCTATTTGCCCCATAAAATTTAGACTGGGTTACAGAACTATACTGAGGAAAATTTCATAAATTCTTAGTGTTCTTCAGACTTTCTGCAGATTCAAAGAATTATAGGCCCCAAGTTTTTGCTCAAGGTCTATGATTTTATTTTTCATCTTTAACCTTGAGAAAGAAAAAACTACTGATTTGAGTCAGCACATTAGCCAACACACTTGGAAAGGTTTTGAAAGGTTTTGCTTCTACACTGTTGTCATGTCCTCAGAAAGAAATTACCAGTAGCATCCTTCCCCAGGAAAGGACATTTTAAACCTTGACAGAGCATTGAAGATGGCCTTAAATTTGAATAAACTGGTACACATTCCAAGTTAAGTGTGTCAAGAACGATGAGAGAGAGTGAGAGCAAGAAAAGGGAAGGGACAGAATGGAGTTAAAGGAATTGATAGCCATCATGGGCAGCTTCAGCCTACAAAAAGGAAGAAAAGAAAATGCAACTTGGGAAAATGGAAATTTCCATTGTCAGTTTCATATGGTCTTGAGGGAATAAAACAATGCTGGCAATGCATTTGTTTGTGAGGATTGAGCTATCTTTTTGGTAGGTGCTTGAGACAGAGAAAAACAGAAGGATTCATTTATGATTAGTGCTATACACAGCAAAGGCCAAAGGCTAATTCATATCATTTGTGGAGCTGTCTATATGTTTCCATTGAGACAGAAACTGAGCAGAGGATATGCATAGATCACACTGTCTTGCCCAGATCTGACCACTGTCGCACCTCCCTGGAACCATTTAGGATCATCTCCATTTGCTCCTGGAACCTGATCAAATATAGATGTCTACAGGAAAGAGCTTCCATTCTTTGAAATCTGATTACTGTGTCATCCCTTTTAGGTCACAAGATACATGAGGCTGTGTAGGTTTTGACCACAAAAATTATCAACAGCCTACAGGGTTTGGAAACCTGATTTTCCCTGCAATGGAGTTTTTTCTAGAAGCATGAATTTTGTGCACACATGGGCTGTGGCAGAGATCTTCTGGATGCTTAGAGATCTCTTGATCTCCGATCTCACCCTTTGCAATCCAACTCCTTGTGCACCTGTCACACAGAAATCTCTGTAGGATTATGCTCTTGGAATTAAGGAAAAAAAGAAATAAGAAGAAACTGAAGAGGAGGAGAAGGACAAACAGAGGAAAAAGAAAAGATAAAGAAATAAAAGAAAAAAGAACAGATTGATTTTCTCGTCTAAGCATGTTTTCCCCTAAGTCTTCCCTGGTTTTAGAAGAATTAACCTGAAAAGAGCCAGAGCTGCCACACAGCCCACGTTTGAGGCCCCATGGCACTACACTGTGGGAGACAGCCCCTGTGATATTCCATATCTTGATGCCCTGGCCTAGAATGTCCACACAACAACAGAGACAAAAATGATCTGTTCTATCCATCCACTATCTGCAGTCGTTATTTGCTACATAAACACAGAAAGTCCTCTGGGATCTATTTTTATTAGTCTCCAAAGCCTGAGAGTTACTTGAGGCATAATTAGGTGGGTTATCTCAGAACTCATTCACTGAGGCTGAATTTATTAATCGTTCAGTCACTATGTTTGGCACTTGAGTATCCCCAAAAGGTCACACATTGAAAGCCTGGTTCCCAGCCCTGGGAGCCACTGGAAGTTGGTAACATCTCAAGGGAGTGGAGTTAAGTAAAAGGAAGCTAGGTGATTGTCGGCATACCTTTGAAAAGACGTCCGTACCCGCCCCTGTCTCTGCTTTGTGGCCATTGCAAGGTGAACAGTTCCTTCTGCTGTGCACCCCTGCCATGATGTTCTTCCTCCTCCAAGCAACAGAGCCAACCCACCATGAACTGAGGTCTCTGAAACCTTGAGGCAATGTAATCCTTTCCTTCTAAATTTGTTTATCCCAGGTATTTTTTTTACACAAAAATGGAAAGATTACTAACACAATAATACTTAATATTTCAAAAGTACTTTCAAGTCCTCCTAGCCCATCTTAGTTCAACAGCATTCAGCATTCTTTAACAAGACATTTTGAAAAAGGGAGAAATTATGTTATTTGAGCATACAGGACCCAAAGGAAGTGTACAGTAGTACTAATTACATTTCCTTTTCATCTGTCATCCCTGGTCTTAAGACATACCACTCACACAATTTGAGTCCTTAATTCTTAGAGTAAATTTAGTGACAATTATTGTAAGGCTCAATTCAGACATGATTCTCCCAGTACCCAACCTGTCTGCCAGCAGAGGCACAGTTCTTTGCCCATCACTGGTGTCCTTGCAAACCCAGAATGTTGTAAATGAGATAAGATGGAACACCGAATCTTCTAAGCACCCAGATATCTGAAAATACACAAATATTTACACCAGACACCTCAAGACTTTGCCCACTGAGGCATGAGACATCCAGAGAATGTTGACCACTAATGTTTACTAGGAGTTTCCCACCTAATATCTCTTGCATTGTTTCAAGCCCTATAAAAAAAGTGTACTTTTCTTTGCTCCCGACAGATGACCTTTTAGTCCTTTGTCTGCCTGCACTCAGGCACAATAAATTCCACACCATGTTGCCT
>RJWT010014892.1:9714-20883 GCA_004365215.1 Cuniculus paca
GCCCCGGCCCCCGCTTCGCGCGGCCCCTCGCGGCGCGGCGCGCCGGGGCCTCCCCTCCCCGCCCTCCCCTCGCCTCCTCCCCTCCTCGCGGCCGCCGCTGCCGCCTCCTCTTCGCGCCGCTCTCCGGCTGCCCTCCCGCCGCTCCCACCTCTTCTCCTCCCTCTGCTCTCTCCAGCGGCCTCCCCCGATTGCTGGAGAGAAAACCAGCCCCCCGCCCCAGCTCGTAGCCCGCGCCTTGCCGCTGCCCAGCTCGGACGCAAAGGGCAGCGATCCGGCTCCAAATTACCCAGCGCGGCGAGCGCGAGCGGGCGCGCGCGGCGACTCCTGGCTCGGGGCTCGGCTGCGCCGCGGGGCAGAGGATTAGAGTCGCAATTAGCTCCGCGCGCCCGCGCCTGCCGCGCTCGGCGACAAAAATGCGCTGTTTCCCCTCCTTTCGCCCGGCGCGATCCCCACCCGTCTCTCCCCGAGTCCGAGCCTTCCCGCCGGGGCCTCCGCTAGGACCCTCCCGGGAGCGGTGCGCCCCGGCCCCCGCGCCCTGCGCGGCCCAGCCCCCCGCCCCCCGCCGGCCGGCCACGCGGCGCCCGGGCCTCCTCCGGGCTCGGAGAGGGGGCGGGGGAGAAGCTGATTTTAATCATTGTCATTTCATCTGATGTAATATTTCTCCGGGCGCTTTCAGCTGGGCATAAATTTTCGGCTCCCAAATAAGTAACACAGGGCACGTTTCTCACATTTCTTGACTCCTCGGTTACAAAGAGGAAAGCAGCCGCCGCCGCGGCGCCCGGGGCTGGGGGCGGGACTTGGGAAGAAACTGGGCTGCGAGTCTGCCGGGGCTGGAGCGGAGCCGGGGGTCAGGGCGGCCCTCCCCGCGCCGCCCCCCCGCGCCGGGTCTCTGCCCCGCTGCCCCTCTCCCGGGGAGCAGCGCCGCCCGTGACGTGTGCGGACGCGCACTCGGCCACCGCGGGGGAGGGGGCGCCCGGCCGGCAGCCCGCGGCCAGACGCGCCATTTCCTTTGCGCGCGCCGCGCGATGGAGGCGGCGGCGGCGGCCAAGGCTCCGCGAAGCCGAGGCCTGCGCCCAGGGCGTCCCTCGCCGCTCCCCGCGCCGGCTGTCCCTTCCTCTTCCTCGCCTGTCGCCTTTCCTTTCTCTTCCTCTTTCCCCTGCGCCCCACCCGACCCTCCTCCTCCTCCTCCTCCTCCTCTTCCTCTTCCTCGACCATTTCGCTCTCCTAGGAAACCGAGCGCGGCCGCTACGCCTGGCCCGCACTGCGCCCCCGCCTGGCTCCCGGGACGCCCGGGCCACAGTCAGGCTCCGGCAGCAGGGCGGGTGCGCCCGGGCCGAGAGCGGCGCAGGGGCCCCCTCCACGAGCGCCGGCCGGGCCTGAGCGCCCTCTAGCTGCTGCACGCCGTGGAGGGGGCGCTCGGGGCTGCCGCGCGTAGAGGGCTGGCAGAGGAGGAGGGGGAGGAGGAGGTCGGGGTCAGTCTCTAGACTAGGGAACCTCGCGCGCGGAGGGAGCGTCTGGGCCGTGCTTCTGTAACTTCTCCACGCGGGGATAAGCAGAAACTTTCCTCCTGAGGGAGGGTTTGTTTGTTTGTTTATTTATTTATTTATTTATTTATTTGGGAGCTCGAACTACTGGAGAAGGGGGAAATTTTCTCATTAAAGTTACATCCCTGCAGTTAGTTCAATTACTTGATATATGCAGATGTTGTAAATTTATAGATTTAAATAGCTTACAAAAATGCCGCAGGCCCCATCGGTTAATTTCCTTAATTTATGGATTTTAAGCTGCTCCTTGAACAGAAAGAAGGCCTGGAAGTAGGTCAGGGATCTGTGCAGCACGGCTGCCCACTCGGGCTCTCCATGCTCCGGGGCTTCTAGCTCCAAGCTTGGCTAAACAGCCCCTGGCTCTGGGGGCTCCAGCCGAGGGAGGTCTGCTCGGCTGTGGGGCTGACTGCCCCAGTCTATCCGCTCTGCAAAACCTAGGACGAGCAAAGCCCCCGCATTGGAGGAACGCGCTCAGATAAGTGAAGCAAGTATCCAGATCCTGCGACCTCTTGGGGGTCCCTCCTAAATCCTGGCTGGGGTCCCCAACGGAGGAAGTCATGTGTGAGTGCCCCCAACTTGACGGACAAAACCTTCCCTGTCCTTTGAGGAGGGCACAATGAGAAAAAAAATGCACCAGGCTTTGAAGAGTAAGGACCCACGAAATACTTGCTTGTCATAGTACTTGTGGCCCCCAGTGCCCCTCCTTATCCCCCCTCTTCTCCTAGGTGTCTGCTGGTGTGTCTTTGTTTTGTGTTCCATATGGATGAATATATACATATGAATTAATACTTAAAAGATCGGTACCAACTCTACTGTTTTAGGGAGCCACATGGCAGTGTGATTAGTATTGGTATTCATGATTTAACATTTCTTTTCCCACTAGATGAAGTTTCTAAGATTTGCAAGGTACATGTCAAGGACGGGTATATAAATGGATTTTTATTTATTCACAACTCCAAGACTAATTGCTTCCCTTTGCCTCAAGGCCACGAGATTGGTTTTAATATGACAGTTCAAAAGTATTCATAGAACTACAGAGATACTAAGTGTCATTGTTTAAGAGACAAATCTCACCGTGGTACTGCTGACCCTGAAAATAGGATGTTTCCACTTTATTTTAAATTCCAACATGTTTTTTTTTAAAGAGTTTCACTTTATACCAACTATATTAAAAATGCACAATTTAATCAAAAAAAGAACTGACCATTTTGAAAACCTTTATTTCCCTAATACTGCTGGGGACTTTGTTTTCATATTCTGAATCCTTTCATTAAAGAGTTGAACTTTATATGTGGCATTAAAAGTAAGTTTAGGTTATAATTTACTCTCATGTTTTAAAAGTTTCTGGCTAAATGTAAGCCATCCCTTATGTCGAGAGATGGGACCTGTAAAAGGCATTTAATGATCTGTGGCATATAATGCAGTGGTGATGTATTTTTTAATTGAAGATGTATAATTAGGACTGAAAGCATATTGAGGCATCCCCTGGAATACATTGTCTTCCATTACTATGGTCCAAGAGATGAAATTGGATGTGAGTCTAATCAGAATTTGCTTTATCATTAAGATTTCACAGGCACTGACGCCATTACAGTTCATAGTTTAAAAAGCAGATTCAAACCTGTGCTTGCTTTGGTGTTACTTTATATGTTACCACGTGAAGCACAAGATGGGGCAGGTAAGTCATCTACAGGATGCAAAACTGAGGGCAAGACCTGGAGGTTCCAGATGTTCCACGTTGGCTTCCAGTGTGATTTTGAACTTTGTTATTGTTGTTTACAGACCATGTTTAAAAATTAGGACCTTAATAAGGAAGGTAAAATGAACCCCAGATAAGATCAGTCTGCATAATCCAACTCTCCTGGCTGTGAACAGACCAATAGGTAAACTGACTGAGAGACCTGGCCACTGGGGTGAAGATGAGCCCCTCCTGGGTCTGTTGCTAGCTCACAGATGGTTCCTGTCCAGACTGGGATTGAGTCACACTGGTCCAGAGCTCACAGTCTGGTATTCACTTGGCTTCAGCCCCTACTATGGAAATCCTTTTCAGTCTTTCCTCCTGGTTGAAAGCCCAGAGAACTAGAGTCCAAAGGGAGACATGAAAGTGGGGCTGTTAGTGCCCTGCCCCCACCAGATCTCCCTTGCTGGTCCTTGAGTACCACAAAACCAGGCCAAAATGACTGAGCTCTGCGCCATTACCATACTGGAGGCAGTTAGGATTCCTGGTGGACAAGAAAGCAGAGGCTGTCTCCAGGTGCTGCAGTGCACCCTCTCCTTCCTACGTTTTGCCTGCAGCCCAGATATGCTCATCAGAGCCAAACTAACCCTACCTTTTGGAGAGCCAGCACTGGGGTACTCATGATGATACAAACCCAGAATCTCTTGACCAGATGTGGTAGTCTGTGGATGGGCTCAGGGAGCCAGAAACAGCTCCTTCAATTGCTCTGCGCTTGGGTTATTTTCCGAGAGTCATTTCAGTGTTTTCACCAAATTTTCAACAGGGTCTATTTTGTGTATTTAAATTGAGAAGCAACTAGCAAAGGCTACCTTAGAGTGTCTCACGATGAGGAACATTGGCTCTCTCCCATCAGATTAAGTAGGAGGAAAATTGATCCCTGGTGCTGAAAATGAAAAAGAAAGGTGGGGGCGGGGAGCCAGGGATTTAGCTCAGTGGCATAAGTGCCTGCCTGACAAGCGTGAGGTCGTGATCCCTGGTGCTGGAAAAAAAAAAAAAAAGTAGGAGGAAGGGTGACTGGAGTTGATTCCGTGGCTCTGCAGCATATTTCGGGATCCAGGTATTCCGTTTCTTTGACAGCCCTCCGTGCAGTGACCTGTCCTCTTGCCACCACTTCTCTGGTCTCTACTATGGATCAATGCCTCACACCTATCTAGACAGCCTTGCAGAACGAGGCAGTTATTCCAGCCTCTCCTCCATCGTGGTGGCCCAAATGGGATCCCTTGTCAAGTTGGAAGCCAATCACTGGGAAAGGAATTTGGCCAATCAGGTTTATTCCCTCGGGTGGATGGAGCTGAGGTTCTTTCCTTGGGAGGAAGGTGGACAATGGGTAAAGATGGGCTCTGCCTGGCGGAAGGAGGAGGCGATCTATTTTGTGTTCAGGGCTGGGTCCCTGAAGTTTATAAGCCATTGGTCAGGGCCCTGTGCTAAAGGAGGGTAGGAGCTAAGTGAACAAACCCCAAACCAAGGAAGCTTTAAGATGACCATGGCCTCCCCTGACTTCCATCCACACCTTCATGAGATGTAAGACCCAAGCCGTGAGAGCGATCGCCAAAGCCAGGCCACTGGCCCCAGGCCCTCCACCTAGATTCCTCTCAGGGCTCATTCCTCTCTCCTGAGCTGGATCAATGAAGCCCTGAGAGCCTCCAGGCAACCCCTTGGGGGATGGGGGAGGAGGCTGTTCCCAGTTAACAGCAACGTGGGAAATGAGGGCAATGGATCTGGGTGCCAGACTTTGAGCAGAAGCCCAGGAGCAGCCCCCAGGACCCGACCATTGATGGTAACAGAGGTTATTGGAAAGAGGAGACTGCTGCGGGCAAGGGGTGCTCTACCGAGGGCCTCTCTGGGGTCTTCCAGTTTTCTCAGCCAACACAAGCCCTGTCCGGATTCCTGGGAGAACAACCCTAACCACAGAGCCGTGTGGCTGCCACACTGGCTCCAAGTGACTACTTGAGCTCACGGTACACAGGGCTCTTTGCAAGAGTCCTGAGGAGTTTTTCTTCACAAAAAGAGTTTATTTTGGGTGCGGAGGTATAGCTCAGTGTAGAGTGCTTGCCTAGTGTGTGTGAGGGCCTGGGTTCCATCCTCAGCACCGAAAGGGTGGGGGAGTGCTAAGACTGAACCTTGTACTGCCCAGCATGGTGGCAAGGGCCTTAATCCCAGTACTTTGGGAGGCTAAGGCAGGAGGATCACAAGTTCAAACCCAGCCTGGGCAACTTAGCCATTTAGACCCTATTTGGAAGGAAGGCAAGAAGGAAAGGAGAAAAGGAAGGAAGAAGGGAAGGAGCAAGCCAGGGCTGTAGCTCATGTGAAGGCAGCCATGGGATAGATCCCTAGTACTCCTCCCCAAAGGAGTCAGCATGCATGCATGCATTCATTCATTCATTCATTCATTCATTGTGGTATTGGAGATTGAATCCAGCGCATTCTACCACTAAGCTGCAGCCCCAGCTGTTTGTTTTTTATTTTGAGACAGAGTCCCACTGTTTCTCAGGCTGGTGTTAAACTTCTGCCTCCATTTCTTACAAAGAATTTGGACTGTGAGGAAAGCAGCCTTTGGTCAATTGGTCTTGCTCCAGGGTTCCTTCCTGGGACCAGAGCCTGGCATGCAGACCTTCTTTCTCATCACAGGCAAGTCTTGGGCATGTCCTGTAGGAGACAGTCTGCATGTGGCATGAATTTGGGAGTGTGATTCCAACTGAGTGAACTGGTGGCCTTGACCTTTATCACTTGGAGTTTCTGTGTCCTAATGCATGACGTGAATGCTGGGGGAATTACTATTCTTCTTTTTTCAGGACTGGGGATTGAACTCAGGGCCTTTACACTGAGCTATATTCCCAGAAATCCCACACCCTTCTAAATTTTTTTTTTTTGTCTTTTTGAGACAGGATCTGGCTATGCAGTTCAGGCTGAACTTTGGCCCACTTTGTAGCCCAGGCTAGTCTTGAACTTGCAATGATCCTCCTGCCTCAGCCTTCTGAGTGCTAGGGTTACAGGAGTATGCCGCCAAGCCCGGCCTGCCCTTCTAAATTTTGAAACAGGGTCTTGTTAAATTGCCCAGGATGGGCTGGAACCTCGTGATAATATAATTAAGATAAACATGTATACCTCAAGGGGGAGTGTGTAAAATTTGCCTAACATTTAAAGATAAAATAAAAGGCTTTAGAAAAATGTCCTACTTGCTTTGGGCCATGCCCTAAGGGCTGTCCTCAGGCTCTTCGGTCCTCAGGGTCCAGGAGGCAAAGGGCAACAAAACCCATGGGAGGAGCCCTGCTTTTAAAAAGTACAGTATTGTATTTTTAAATGTTGCAAGCCAGGGAGAGGATAGATAAAAGCAGGCTGGATTTGATCAGTGCACACTGCGTTTTAATTTTAAACTATCACACTGAACCCTGTTACTTTGTACAGTTGATACATATTAATAAAAAATAAAGAATACGTGATCATTGTATGAAAAAAATAATAAAATACACAAAAGGGATGCAAAAGTCCTTCCCAGAGGGAATACTGGCCATGATTTGCTTTCTTTCTACCTGTTCTTTTTTCCATGACCACACAGATTCACACAGATAGCTATAGGTGGAGAGGCATATTCAGACACAAAGAATCACAACTATAGACAAGTGACAAAGACAACAGACACAGAGTAACATGGAAAGGCATTCCCCCCACATGCAGTACAGTTGCACATACACATGTGCAGAGGTCCACATGCTCGCACACAAGTGACAGACAAACACGCTTGGGCATGCACTACCTATGCATAATGCTGTGCAGAGAAGAATATGCACAGAGAGGCACACAGAACCACAGTCACAGGAACACATCCCTGAGTACACGTGTGTGATTTTAGAACATGATCAAACTATTCATTCTCACCCACAGCTTATCTTTCCTCCCTGGTGTGTTTCAGACTACATCAAATAACAGTAGACCATCCGATACCACCCATATGTAGCAAATATTACCATATGGGATGCTTGTTTCAGATAACTTTTTAAAATTCAAGCAAATTGATATAGTTTAAAGGCCTTTCTTCTTCCCGGGCTAAAGGTGTACCCCGCCTGTGCACATTAGATACTTTTTGCAACATAGACTCAGATTCATAAACAACTGTAACAGTCATTTTTATATAAATGGCTTGGCCATGCGTGTCCTCTGGCATCTTGCCTTTGCTTCTGGCTTTCCTTCCCTCACTGGGCATGGTAGGTGCCCTCCCCTGTCACTCCTTTGATCCACAGGGGGCCTCCAGCTGTAGCCTTGACCCTCTCCCTCTGCCAGGTTCCCCCTTCCCCCAGCCTCCCTCCTCCCTTCCTGGTTCTCTCTCTGCTTCCCCATCTCCTCCCTCCCTTTCCACCTCTAGGCGCTGCAAGCCTCTGGCTGAAAAACTGGAAGGTCACCCAAGGAAATACAAAAGGAAAAGGCATTTTGATACATTTCAGAACAATACCTCCCTGCACATTTTCCCACATTTTTTATTAGTGCATATTGGTTATGCAGATTAATGGGTTTCATTTTGCCCTATTTGTACATGCACATAACACACTTTAATCATTCTCCTCACCACCCCTTTGCCCCACCTCACCCCCTTTTTACTTTTTTGGGGGGGGACGGTGTCAATGTATATAATCCCTACACATTTTCACAATTCTATTTTTGTATTTAGGGCTCTTATCCTTTTAGAATTAACTTTTGCATAGAGTTTGAGATCTGGAGCTAAATAATGAATGCATTTTTCAAAATGGCTAGCTTGTCTTCCAGAGGAATCAACAAATAAAGATCTTCCATGAGGATTTTGACTAGAATTGAGGGATGAAGGAGGGCTTCTTAATTTCACTTTATTACAGAAGGAATATGAGAATACAAATAAGTTGTAAAAAATTTAAACATTGATTCTTTTAGTAATTAGAACTAATTACAAATTAATCCCCCCTGCACCCTGGCAATCTCATTTGCCTCGTCCTAGGGAAGCTCAGTGTGGTCTGTGTGAGGTTAAATTATTGATTCATTTTCTCCTGCCCTGTCATACCTAGAGACTTTTACACACTTGCCTTGGTTTTATGGTTTGCAGAAAGAACTTTACACTCTGGTATTTGGGCTTCACCAAAGGAACATCATCAAATGATGGTCCCAGTAGGGACATGAAGTGTGCTTCCGGCTGAGCTTGTCTCTTAGGCTTCTGTGTCCCACAAAGAAAATGCCCAGGGGCCACCTGCAGGCCCTGAAGGCTGAATGAACCCCCGAAAGAGGTGTGGGATGGGGCTGCATAGCCATCGGCAGACACAGGAGAAATCAGTGCCTCTTGCATGCAGCTGATATTTTGTGTTTTGTTATCACAGAGTAATGGACTGGTGAATATAAACTATATCTTTATATATATTATATATATATAATATATATACACAAATGCAATTGGAATGTTATGCAAGGTATTCTATGATTTATAATCAGACAATGTTTTATATAGAAATATATATACTATAAATATGATATAAAAATGATGCACATATTTATTTTATATCCTGGCCTAGCCCTGACAGTTTCACGGCCCAGAACAAGAGGATAAATGGAAGTCCAGATAATATATATCTAAATATTTAAAAGGTATAATTCAAACTAGCAACTATCTAATCAAATGCATCACATTCCCTCACCTTGACATACACTTTCATAATGACCTGGAAGGCCCAGTTCAGTCTGGAATTCTCAGATACCTCCAAGTAGTGTGCTGGAATGTGGTGAGATACCCTTGACCAACCCCTCTCTGTCACCTTGGCTGGCTCCAGCTTCTATAGTGGAGATCTCATATGTGCACACAGAGCTTGTCTGTCCCAGTCCTCACAATAGCCACTCTAGCACACACTGGTGGACACTGGCCATAAAGGAAGGGGCTCGAAAAGGACTCAGAAGCACTCACAGCAGTCTGAGCAAGAGATTTCAGGGCCCTGTATGTGAGGATATGTAGGCTATGTGTCCTCTTACCATGGAGACTGTCCCTTCTTCCTCTTGTGTAGTGGATCTTTCCCTATTCAAGTTAACTCCTGTGAAAAAGCACACACTCTAACTTTCCCTGGTGTCCAGCCTTGCCCCTGTGTCCTTGCGCCTGCTGTACCACCAGCTGATGATATGGAAGGAGAGGTCTAGGCTCTCATCTCTTCCCACCTCCCAGTCCCTCCCCAACTCTTCCCGGTCTGCCTTCCAGTCTTTCTTCCCTGAAGGCTCCAGAACATCTTTTTCTCAGGTCATCAAGGGCCTTTCTACCACTTCTCAGCCCTCAAGTTGCTTGGCCTCCCTGCAGCATTTTGCTGTTCCCTGCTCTGGACACTTTCCTCAAGGTGTGAGTGATCAGCTGATCAGCACTACCCAACATTTCCTCACTCTCTTCCTCTGGGGCCTCAGAGGCGACTCTGGATTCCCTGCCTCCTATGAGATAAGATGAGCACGTATAACGCATTACCAGCATACTGGAAGACAGAATCCTAAAGAAACTGCCTGAATTCTCAGGTTCCTTTTCTTGCTGGGCAACTGTGGAAGCTACTTCAGGATGGAGCCTTCTTAACCCATGTCCTGAGGGACCCTGACGAGCAGAGTCCCCGCAGACTCAAGCTGGACTTGTAGAGGGAGGGAGAAAGAAACATTTGTCTTTATAGGCCTTTGGCATGTCAGGGATATTTGTTTCTGCAGCACAAGCTGTCCTATACTGACTGCTGTTCTTGGTAACCACAGAGCAGAACACACACAATGTTTCCTCCCCCTCCTCACTTGGCACCCTGCTTTTCAGTCCCTTTTGCTGTCTTGTCTCCTTCTATTTGGCCATTCACCAGCCTCCTTACCTTTCCATCCCCCCCGCTTTACCCAACTTCCTCTCCTCTGTCTACCCTCTGTTCTCCTACTGTTTCCCTACAGAATCTGTAGCACCAGTGACTCACAGATTCACACCTCCTCCCACCTGCAGATTCCACCATCCACCACATGCTTCTCTGGGTCAGTTGAGGCTCCTCAGACCCAGCAAATGCTGAGGTAAGGTCACGGTCTCCCTCACCACTCAGCAGCACAAGCTAGAGCTGGGGGTTACCAGGAACCTCTTCCTTTTCATGCTTATCTGTTTTCCATCTATAGTCCATCACCAAGGACAGAATACTTATCCCTGTGACCCAGGCAGGATTTTCTGTCATCACTGCTGTGCTGATCCAGTCACCATTGTCTCGCATGTTGATGGTGGCCGCAACTCTTTTTCCAGTCTTGCTGCTGCTTTCAATCTTACCTTTACAGTCTGCTTTCCCAACAGCAGCCAAAGGAGTCTTCAAAAAGTCCTGTCAAGGGAGAGTTGCTGCACTTAACTGCTTACTGTCAAAACTTGACAAGGGCCAGGGGTGGTGGCGCATGTCTATAATCCCAGCACTCTGGAGGCTGAGGCAGGAGGATTGCCACAAGTTCAAGGCCAGCCTGGGCTGCATAGTAAGTTCAAAGCCTTCCTGAACTACATAACGAGACCCTGTCTCAAAAAACTAAAAACAAAAACTGGGCAAGGGTGTACCTTGAAACATCCAAGCATGGGTTGACTAGGCACCAAACATTTCTCTCTGCCCCATTGTATAACAAAACAGCCGCTTCTTCCTGATGGTCAGGATCCCATTGCCCTGCCAAGAGGGTGACTCTTGCTGCTTGCATGAGGAGTCTAAAGTGCCCAGGCAGTGGCCATAGGTTTCCTACAGGTCAAAGGAACTCTTGTGTTCCTAGACAGAATCATTCTTCATGTGGGAACCAGGATCGCCAAGCCCTTAAGGCTCAGAGCTGTGGGGATGGGAAGCACCAATTTGCAGGTAGTGACGAGTGATGGCGAGCAGCACATTCTTCCACTCCTTGTTTCCCAGACTCTTTTTTTTTTTT
>RJWT010014893.1:0-20770 GCA_004365215.1 Cuniculus paca
GGCACACGCAGGTACTTACAGGCCAGTGCCGGTGCTGGCAGGCCCATCCTGATGACAGCACCTGTCCCTCTTCCCGGATGGTCACATGGAGAACCTGGGACTGGGCTGGGGGAGACAGAACCAGCGCTGCTGGAGCCAGTTTCCACGTGAGCTTCCTGGAAGGAAAAATGCTGCCCCAGAAAGCCTCATAACCTCCTTACGGGGTTTGTTTTTTATTGTTTTGTTGGCTTCTGCCATTCCCTGGGCCTAGGTAAGGGCAGCCAGACACCTAGCCAGCCCCGTGGGGCCGCTTGCCCTGGCTGTGTACACATCAGTGTACTCCTGAAGGCAATTCTGAGGGTAACCAGAGGCCAAAGACACTCAAAATCCAGCAGTCTTATCAGAAGTGCCTGTGGCCTGGCACAGTAGCGGTGAGTCTGGGCTGGAGACCTCATTGTCAGGGAGCCCACAAGGCTGAAGCCAACCCTTCTGTCTGGCTGTCCACCACTGGGGCAGTGAGTAGGCTCTTCGCAGCCAGCCCTGAGCCGCCACTTGGGTCCTCCACCTTTCCTCTCCCCACAGGGCGTGGAGCGCATTGATGAGCCGGGACTGCGGAGCCTGCGCACCGCACGGCGGCTGGAGCCAGGCATGGTGCTCACCGTGGAGCCAGGCATCTACTTCATCGACCACCTCCTGGACGAGGCCCTGGCTAACCAGGCCCAAGCCTGCTTCTTTAACCGCGAGGTCCTGCAGCGTTTTCGCGGTTTTGGTGGGGTGAGTGTTCCTGGGCCCCACATTCTTGCTCCCAGAACGTCCAGCACCCACACTGCTTCTGCTCATCATCTTTGTCTCAGGACAGAGGCCCTGGTGGAGGAGGGACAGTCTTGATTTGCTCACTTGAAAATGGCCTAGCCCTTCTGTGGTTGGCCGTCGGCCAGGTGCCTCACCCCTGCCCGCTCAGGGCATTCCCATCTACCTGACAAGGACAGGGTGAGCAGGTGACACAACCAGATGGCCACATGAGGAGTCTTCCTCTAGCCCAGTGATGGAAAACCTTTTAGAGCTTTCAGTGATACAAACAGCCCGCTGCAGCCCGCGGCTGTGGGTTTCTACGCAGTCAGCCACAGAAGCTGAGACCAGTTGCTTCTGTCATTGGCAGTATCAGTCATTTCCTCAGAAAGCTTTCCTCAAGCAGCGGGCATCAGGCTGGAGCGGGTGGGACCCATCGATGTGACACAGAAAGGCAGTTCAGTCATGACGAGCATCTGTCCATCCGGCCTAGGTCCGTATTGAGGAGGATGTTGCGGTGACTGACAGTGGTGTGGAGTTGCTGACCTGCGTGCCCCGTACCGTGGAGGAAATTGAAGCATGCATGGCAGGCAGTGACAAGGCCTTTACATCCTTCTCTGGCCCAAAGTAGAGCTGGGGCCTGGCCTTGCACCCTCTCTCCACATCGATCAGCCAGTTGACTGGCCCTCCAATGGTGAGAAATGGTGCTCAGAAAACAGAGCTTTGCATCAATATTTGATCATACCAAATAGCATTTCCTAGAAAGCAAAAATGCTTTTTCTGTTAACTTTCTGCAAGATCACACCCTTACTCAATTCTGTACTGTACTTAAATGACTTTAAAATTCCAATTGAAAATAATTGTGTTCTTCATTACCAACTAAAATGTACCTTGCTGCCATTACTGTTCGTAGGAAAGATGCATTTCCAGTGTTTTCTCCCAAAATTCAATATGCAAAATGGAATTTTCAATAAATGCTTTCCTTAAATGGTCCTTTTATGTACAGGTGCTGCTTTGTCCTTTTGTAGGTGAGGGCTTGGGACCCACCAGGCCTGAGAAGATGGCCCAGCTAATGTTGGCCTCAGAAAAATAGTGATGGTGGCACAAGCCCTCACCCTCTGCTCAGCCTGTCCTGATCTGGCAGGATGAGGGCAAGGTGCTCCCCCAGGAACCTGTGTTGAGCCCTGAGGACTCCGCTGGGCCTTAGTGCCACCTTGTCATCTGCGGCAAGGGTTCCCAGCCTGACAGTCATCAGAACCACTGGGGCACTTACTAAACGGTTCCCGGGACTCAGGCTCAGATGTTCCAAATCAAATCTCCATGGGTGATGCCCAGAGAACTGTGTAAACAAGCACCCCTAGGTGCTCCAGAGATGCACAGGTTTGCAGACAACTATCAGGTGACACGATGGTAAAGCGCAGTGTCAAGACTCACCCCATCAGTACAGCAATGCCAGAGATTTGACCGGAGGAATAGTTGTTGACCCAACCCTGCAAGAAGATCCTTTTCTGACATGGTTACTACCTCAAAGTGAGGTTTCTGGAGGGGGCAGGGTTATACCCCTCAATGGATGCTCACTGACAGAATTTCACTCTGAGCCACCCAGGGCCCAGCTGGCCCCTGCCAGTAGTGAGATTCCTAGCCTTCCTCTGCTTTGTCTCACAACCCAACAGGCCTGACCCTCCCCAGAGCTGGCTTCTAGAACCCTGCACACCAGAGTTCTTCATACTCTCTTCCAAGTATTTCTGAGCCAAGGTGAAGGGCAAGTGAGACGAAAGGATGTCCTAGTAGAAAACTAGCCCAAGCTAGTGACTTTTTGAGATGTCACCAAGGGGTTCTTCCCATGACAGTAACACAGAAGAGTTTATGATGTGGCCACAAAGAGATAAAAGCTGGGGCTGGGGGTATAGCTTCAATCGTGGAACACATGCTTAGCACGAACAAGGCTCTGGGTTTGATCCCCAGCACCACCAAAAAGAACAGCTCATCTCAGATCCAAATGATGATTTTTCTCACTTGCTTTTTAGATTTCCAACACCAACCGATTTTTTAGGATTTCCGCAGTTGCACAGACATATTCCTTGTTCCCCATTGGTGATACTGAGCAGTTTTAGAAATGATTGGGTCTTTCTGTGCATCAGATGAGTTGTAGTTTACCAAGCATTTCTTCACCTGCTGCCCCTGACATGTTCAAGTGTACAGGATTTCAATTTCCCCCACCTCCAGGTGAAACCAGCCCAACTCAAGCTGAAACTCTAAATGGATAGTGTTGTTAAGAAATCTGTATGAATGACTCGTACATTTTTCTCCTCCCAACCCTCCAGACTTTCCATACTAAAACTACCCATTCCACATAAATGTCTTCTATGGTCATCAAGCAAGTGGATGAAAAACAAGCAGAAAGCACAGTAACTAAACACCCTGTCGAGGATGGATACTGGGAACATGGATGACAGTCCAGCTCACTAGACATTCTTTGATGGCATTGGCCACCAATGCTACCCCCTGTTCCTGAGCTGTATCCAACTGTCTCCAGTCTAGAAATTTGTAAAGCTTCAAAAACACACTAGGGACCCTTCCAGGCTATACAGTACTAAAGCCTTCCCCAAACTCTGCAAGGGCCTTACGTATTCATTCAATAAATGAAAAATCTGTGCCAGTACAGTATGAGACTACAAACATGCATTAACTGTTGTCGCAATGACAAATGCTATGAAAAAAGTAACAGGATTGAGCCTGTACAGGCCAGAGGGCAGAGACGGTTTGAAGTGAAACCTGAAGAACTGCGAACACCAAGAGGGAGAACGGGAGGAAGATGAAATGGAGCGGTATCACCAGAGTGGGTCTCCTCTTGGTCACAGTGGATGCAGTGGAATGGTTCTAGAGAACATGGGATGGCTGCCGTCCGGGAAGAGCAGTGAGGAGCCCCGCACCAAGTCCAGGGATGAGAGGATGCAGAGCGGGGCTGGGGGAGGTGAAGCGGACAGGCTCCAGAGACCATTAGGAGGTAGAACTGAAAGCAGGTGCTGTGGAAAGGCTCTCATAGCTGCTTCAAAGGGAATGGCTGGCGTTTGAGCTACAGGAAAAGGGTATCTAGGGCCGTGACGGTGAACCTCTTAGAGCTTTCAGTACCCACTGTGGCACACACACCATACGTTTGCCGCTTGCATACTCTTCAGATGCATATAGGCAATGAAAGTTGGTCTCAAAGTGCTACTATTTAAAAAAAAAAAAAAAGCCCTGACACTTCCACAGGGAATAATCTCTAAAATCTCCCAAGACAGGTCATTGGATTCCAAATTATAACTAATTCATAAAAATGAAACAGGACATACTATCCATGGAAAATACTATGCAATTTTCATGAGAATGCAAGTAGAAATTTATATCCCAAGACATGAGAGTTGAAGGATCATTGAAGTATCTTAATGCCACTTTTTTTTTTTAATGCTATCTTTCCTTGAAACAATTCAAATCAACTTCTTGGACTCATAATATAGATCAGCAAATTCATTTCTACCACCCCCACCATGCAATGCAACATGTAACTGCAGATGACATACATACTATAAAATTGTATTAGGAGAAAGGCCATCTACCTCAAAACTTAAGAATTTATTATCCCTCTGTAAATGGAAACCACATACTCAAGACACAAAGTGATTAAGCTGAATTCGTTATCATCTTCCCTATTCTAGCATACATTTTAGACCAGGTACTAAAAAGTACAACTAAAGATGCACTTCATGTTTAGAGAAAACTACTTCCCTATCCACTAAATCTAGATTTAGATAAAAAAACACCCCCACCCCGGGCGACAGGAAAGCCAGCCAGGCCTCTGCGTGCTCTTCACAGCTGTTTATGTTTGACTGCTTTTTGGAGTCTAATGTAAAGAACCCACAATGAAATACAGTCATTGTTCCAAAAGTTTTTATTTTAGAATTTATTGAAAGAAATAAAATTATATTAAAAAAATAGAGTAATCTCACAAACTGAAAGCCAGGAACAAGAAGAACAAGTTAGTACTTTTTCCTGAGAGGCAGATCTAATTAGCTATAAAATGGACTTTTTCTTTCTTACCCTTTGTCAAACAAAAATTACTTTTCCTATTTCTAAGGCATCAAAAAGCACTGAGTGCTAACTGGGTTGTTCAGGTACAAAGTTTTAGCCCTCTAATGGGGATTAAGAAACATCAAAAGCTGCTACGATTTCCTTTCTTTTAATATCATATTGTATATACTTCTACTTTTTACATTCATGACCTGAATTTTAAAAACCTGGTCATATCTTAGTAGTCTTACTAGTTGTTAGTAAGAATGTCCAAAGCATCTGACCTGGCATCACAACTGAAAGGGGACAGACACAGGAAGGGCTGCTCTGCTCTCACCATCTGCAACTGAACCAGTCAAAAGGCACCATCCCAGATGCAGCTAGTGACTTATCCTACAGCCTAATCCCTAAACCACTGGACCTGCAGGTAAAGCAGATCGAACCCTAATGCTTCATAAGTCACAAACTCACAACAAATGTTTCAACAGTCACTTTACAACTCCCAAAGCTCTAAACTTCTCACTCGTGACACTTGATTTCTCTGCATTCTGTACTGATAAATCTACCAAAGGAAACATTTTTAACCACTTGAGTACAACAGTCAAGACACTGGTTAACATTTTTATTCTATGCATGATTGCTTGCGTTCAGTTCTTTATGTTCACTTGTGTTCAGTTACGTATTGCACAGGCAATAGGAAAGCTTGAATGGATCTTTCTCGAACTCCCAACCTTATGTTCTGACTTGAAGTACTGAATGCACAACTACTGATGATTTCCCTATAGCATTTTTTCATATCGTTGGTAACCACAAATTCCATATGGACATCCATTTTTCTTTAAAATAAAGGATTAAAATGTAACACCTATTACAGGTGTTTAAAGGTCCAAGTGGCCTAGCTACATCTCCAATTAAGTTAATTATATAAAATCAATCAACTGCTAGATTCAGTAGGTCTCTGTTGTTAAGCCCTAGTTATTTAAACATCTACCAACCTCTATGAATAGATTGATATTCCAATCAAAGTAAACTGCTGTTGGACCCTAACTTAAAAAAGAAGAAAAAAAACCGACCATTTCTTGGTTGTATGGGGGAGTTAATTGCCCTCTAGGGAAGCATTTCATGGAACAATGCTTGGCTCTAATCACACTTGCAAGGAACCTTTAGCCCTAAAAATCTTTGCTGAGTTGCAGAGCACTATGTCGTCTTCTGCCCAGGAGAACAGCATAGTCAGCACACTTCTACCAAACCCAGGGTGCAACTTGAGTTACAGTCTGGTTACATTATCCCAAGTCCTGGCAGGAAACAGCAGTGTGGCCAGAAATGATCATATTCAAATAAAAACCTAGTAACAAATACAAACCTTAAACAAGTCTGACTGTCTAGTCACCATCCCAGGCACAAAACAATGCACAGAAGCCAACTAACTTGAGCTAGAATCATGCTCGAAGACAAAGTTAACACATACGATCTAAACTACCAACGCTGGTATAACACAGGCTCTACAGGTGCCCAACATTAGTGATTGCCATTTTTTGTCTCCATAAAAATAAATGTCAATATCCTGAGTTTTACCAGCATTTTCTTTCAAAAATAATTTATGGGACATAAAAGCATACAATGGATCAACAATCACTTTACAATTGCCAAAGCTCTAAACTTTGAAGCAGTAGTACATAAAAGTCTGGAAGACCGGCCCACTAACTGAAAGAATTATCACAGGAAAAAAAAAACAACATAAACAGATGTATTTAAGTGAAATAAATTAAAGATTAAAACCTTATACTTTCAAGTTTTCTTAGACTATTGTTTTGGGAGATGGCATGGAGTTGATACATTTTCCTAATAATTTATTTGGTTAAGATTAAATACCAAAATTGTACTTCACAATAAATTTTTTTCACAATACATTTTTGCCTTTTAAAAGTCATGGCCCTGTAGCAGTTATTGTGAACACAGAAGAAACTATAAGCTGAATATTCCAAATCCTAACTGTACCTTATGGTGTGTTAAGACATTTTATTTACTAGCTTGACTTTCAAAATGATATGAAAAAAACCATCTTAATTTACTAGCGTCTGTAGAAACTAAATTCTGGTACACAAATGAATTTTTTGGTTTTTTTTTTTTTAGGACATAAAATAATACCATTCCAATACTCAAAGGTACCCCTAAATCATAATCCTAATATGCTTTACTTTTTGTTATTTCCATTTTTAAGCCATTTGATTGTATATTGCCTTTAAGATATGATGGTGTTATTTACTGACATCAAAAATTGCTCCAAATTTTAAAATGATTGGTTTCTACAGCCCTAGGATAATTTAGAATAAAATCACAAATAAGATTTAACACAGATGGAATTCAACTTTTCCTAATCCAATTACTTGTATCTATTAAAACTGAGAACCTTCTGCATGACCTGCCAGTTTCCCATTCCTCAACAGAAATACTTGTTGGGAAGTTAGGATTTACTAAGAACATTAAGGTCCAGGATATGTTTTGTTTTACCATATACCCTAAAAATTTTTGTTTTTCAATTCCCACAAAAATCCACATCATTTAAGGTCAGATATTTAAATGACGTGGCTGGTCGACTGTTCAGTGCTGATCCTAGAAAACAACCTCCAATGGATCTTTGAATAATGGAAAGGACAATAGTCAGCCATGAACATCTGAGTGGTGCAGGTGGTCACACTTTTAATGTTCGAGCCACAGTTGCGAAGTCTGGAAAGGAGGAGGTCTACTGTCCTGCAGTATCGGAATTTGTGGTCGAATTTTCAGTGCTAATGGGCTGCACGTTGTCTGCAAGGTTGTGTGCGTGCTCAAGAAACAAATCTTTCAGTACACTTAACTCCTTGGTCAGCAATTTAATTTTTGCTTCCAACCGTTCGTTCTCTTCTTTGAGCTGATTCACTCTCTGCAGCGTATCTTGTGCTTTCTGCTTGCTTTTCAATCGGCTCTTTTTCACAGCCATGTTGTTCCTCTCTCTGCGCTGACGATACTCGTCACTATTTCGATCCATGGGTGAGCTCTTTTTGCTTTGCTTGCTGGGAGGCGCGGCTTTGCCTCCCCCTCCAGAGCCAGCAGGCACCAGCTGAGGAACCTGCTGTAAGCCGCTGGCATGTGCCTGAGTATGAATAACACTTATTCCGTTCACTCCTGGAGTACTGCTTTGCTGCACTATCTTGCTCATTTGGGCACACTCTCCCTCGCCAACACAGATCAGGTAGAAATGAGAGCGAGATGATCAATCACTTCCTCGCTAAAATGCCAAAAAATCTTCACATGTACCTATTTAAAAAAAATAAACTGCATTAAATACTTGAAATGATAAATGAGCTTACACTTGTATGTACCTAACGCAGCAGGCCACCATTAATTGATCATGCTGAGAAGTCTATAGCACCTGCCAACTATTTAATTTAGAAAGGAAAGTTAAAGTTAGAACAGAAGCACCATAAAGCTGAACCCAGCCCACCTGAATCCCCGAGGGTACTCCATCTGTGATTCTAATCCACAAGAGGAAAAACAAAAGAATACCACTAATTAGGTAGTGCACAGAAATCAATAGCACTTGACAACCTGCCAAGGAGAAATCTGAGCTGTTTGGGTTAACTATGTAAAAAGCTGAGTTCAGTTACAGTAGGAAAGACACCTGTAAGGAAAAGGGGACGAAGTTTAAATATTTGGTTCAAGTCAAATTAGAAAGTCTGGAGTGGAGTGCGCGGTCTCTGCAATATTCACGAGGAATGTTAAGCTACCATCTCAGCACGCTCCTTATTCAAATATGCACAGAGTGAGTCACCAAGGACTTTGTGGTGTTCGGACTGGGGATTTAGCTCAGGAGCCTACGCGCCTGCCTGGTAAGCCCAAGGTTGTGAGTTCACTCCCCCGGTGGTGCAAAAAAAAAGGCCTTTACGGTGTTCCCACAGCTATCTTTACAGTGTATTTTAAAAGGGGTTTTTTTAAACTTCAATTGAGAGCTTACTGCATTTGCTAAGTTGGTTTCTTGGATTTAAGAACTAGTAAGACGCCCAGTATGGGCTACCATTTACCTTGCTTCTTTCTGCTGTTACCTTGTTTCTTCCTGACATAATAAAACATCTAAACACTATCAACCTGAAATCACAAGGAAAAAACAAAAGCCTTAAACATACAGTTAAGGAAGTGCAAGTACAGGGACTGGGGCTGGACAAAAGGACCGAGCAGCTGCAGAGCCACCACCTGCTTGTCCGTCACTGAATGAGCTCAGAGGACATGCCAGTTACAAAGCATTACTGTCATGCTGCCCGTAAAAAATGAAGTCATAGCTGCAAAAAATACCCAGATTTGGATGCCCCTGAATCCAGCTAAATCCCTATAGTCGCTGGAGTTACCAGAGCACACCCCTCCTAGCATCACAAGGTCAGTACCCAAGAATCTAAAAGCTAAGTCAACTGTGTCCACCAAGAAGTCACAGCACAGAGGAAAGCAGTGTTATGGACCATAAAACTATCCTGTTCTTGTCTCACGAAACTGCTAAAATACAATGGTGAAAAAAATGTGGGGTAAAAATTATGAAACTGTCCCAAATAAGAACATCCCGGTTATAAGAAAAGGTCACGTGGTGAACACCAGTAGCTTCACCCAAAACTTTAGCCAGGCATTTGGGTAAACACTATTAATCTGCTTTTTCTTCTTTTTCACTCTTTGCTTTTAAACGTGCATATATCATTACTTTCAATTTCAAAAGCCACCCAACCAGCCCTGAGCTAGTGGGCCATGTGTTCTCACTCCAGCACTAGGCAAGATAGAAAGCTCCTTTTCAAACCATGATGGATATCTACTCAAAGCCCATCTTCAGTAATGGGCAATTTTCCTTGAAAATTTATTAGGTGGCCTAATTTGTCTTCCAGTTAAAAATGACTATTCAGTATTAATTTGAGCCACCCTTGCTGTCATCTAACACTAGTGCTATCTAGGGATATAAAGCCATACAGGGAATGTAGCTGTTTCAGCAAATATTTAAGAACTTTAACACCTCTCCTGGGATTGTTTTAATCACAATCATATTCATCTTATTTATCTACTTTTTAACTTTCCATATACTAATTATATTCTTAAATCTTTACAGCTAATTTCTACAATCAATATGGCCTAAGTTCAAAGATCCAAGAATTACAACCTAAAAACTAGGTCAAACCTTATCTTGGCCCTGGTCCCCACAGCTTTACACTGCTGGCGTCCCGTCCCAGGGCTTCGGTTTCCCTATGTGCACGTGACTGACGAAATGCCATCAGCTCTCGTCACTCTTACTCATTACAGGCTCAAACTCAGCGACCTGCATGCCTGTTTCTGTACCCAAAGGTACAGGAATAGGGAAGGGCTCTTTTACCTCAGCCTGACTCATCTCACCATGGCACCACCCTGAACAAAGAAAGCAAGGTTTTAAATGAGTCCTTTGGCTTGAAAAACAAGGGGATTCGCTGAACCCACCAATCTGTAAGACTTCATTTTTTAAAAAAATGTTCTTCAACCATAGGCAAGCCATGAAAGTAGCTCTTAAAAGTGAAGAGAAAATTAACCAAGCAGAGCAGATGAAAGAGCTAAGTGACTTAAAGACAATTTCAGTTTGTCAACTGTGTTTTTAAACTGAAAGAGGCACTGCGACTCACACTGTTGTTCCTCCCATAAACACTGACTGAGCACCTACAACACACCTGCAAGTTGGTTTACTTCAAATTTAACCCTAAATGAAAGTGTGGCCCCTGTGCAGACAAATGCTATTACAAAGCTCAGTCTGCTGAGGCAGGGTGATGCCCTGCTTCCTCGCAAGTGAGTCATTCAAGTAGGAAGCCATGCGAGAGAAGAACAATCGTTCTTCAGTGGGGTCCCCAGACCTACAAATTAGTTCTGGGCATAGGTGTGCACAACTTTGTTTTATGGGGTCCTCCAAGTGATTCAGGTATCACTTGGGTAGTTTGAGAACTGCTATACATAAGCAGTGAATCTTAAGAATTTGGACTACATGAGTAACAGCTTTTTTTCACATTCAAATTTCTTAACGCAAGCAACATTCGTTCAAATCAGTAACATAGTGAAAGCTTGGAATGTTAGAATGAGTGAAAGAAAATCAAAATGTTCTCAGGTATCGCTTAGGGAAATGAACAGTCAAGAATTCTCCTAGCCCATTGGTCACTTTTTTTTTCTTATACTAGAATGAGGTATTTTTCCCCCCAAATAAACTTTTCACTCGATTTCCTTTGTGAGAGTCAACTTTTTTTTGTGGTCCCGGGGATTGAACTCACAACCTTGCGCTTGCCAGGCAGGTGCTTAGGCCACTGAGCTAGATCCCTGGCCCAAGAGTCAACTCTTAATATTCACAGATGCTTCTCCCTTGCCCCAAATCTGTTCAATCCTTGGGAATCTGACAATTCTACCTAAAACGAACAAACGAAAACAAAAGAAAAATAATACATCTACCACTCTGCCCCACCCCAATGCCACAGAACTTACTTCAAGTGACATCATTTCTCAGGGGCACTAGCCTGTTTCATTAGCATTCCCGCCATCCACTGTCTCCAGAGCAATCTAACACACAAACCTGGGTGTGTCACATCCTCCTGCTTAAAAACCTGTCTGTGGCTCCAGACTACAGGATCAAACCCACAGCCCTACCCCTCTCTCCAGCCCCTGCTTCCTGAGGCTTGACTCTTCAACAATACCAAACCATCAGGAGTCTCCTAAGCGGTCTCTGCTTTCTTTCCTTTGTGCTTCTGTCCAATTTGTTCTCCCAGTCTCTCTGTCAACTCCAACTCCCTGTAGACTACACCAGGGGCAGGGCTGTTCATCTTCACATGTCCAGCACCTAGCGTGGAGTCCAGGAAGCAAGGGCCATCCCTGCAGTGAGAAGGTAAATGGTCCACTGGGGTATGGTAAGAAAACAGATGTGTTTGTTTTAATGTCATCTTTTAAACCTAATTATGGTGCAATTACAACACATTACAACAAACAGATGGTTTGTAAATATACATACAAAAGTTCTATCAGAAGCTCATGCTCAATTTTCTTCACCAGCCCTCTCAGGGATAAACTTGGAATTGTGGCTAAGGCTTAGTTATCATTACTGGGAGCAGGTGAGGCACTTCAGACCCTAAGACTAAATTCAGCCTTAAGAGGCCTTTTGTGTCTTGCTCAGTGGCTCACCATGTGCTGTATAAATTCCTCAGGGATGAAACCACTTCTCCAAGATCACAAAACCATGCTGACATAATATACTCTTGAGAACTTAATGCATATTTTGAAAAAAATAAAGTTCTGTTTCCACCTGTTTTGTTTTTTTTTTAGGCAAGTATTAAAAATAAATAAATAAACTGAACCAGCCAACTATGCTCTCCAGAAGCAGGAAACAAGAAGCTGAAATATTCTTCAGCTCACTGGCATCCTGTAATTATTTAACCTTGTTTACAGTCTCTGCAGAAACAGAGAACTAACCTGGAGAATAGCTTATCCCAAATAGCTTACCCAAGTGGTAATACCTAACTAGATCTTACGCGGGAATGTACCGGGCTGGGGGTGCAGCTCAGAGGTAAAGCCCCTGCCTAGCACGCATGATACCCAGGGGTCAATCCCCAGCACCACACACACACTAAAAGGAAAAATAATCCTTTCAGATGCGTAAAATATTTTACGCAAGTCCTCACAGCATTTTCTTTAGAAGTCACATTTTTGGGGGAAACAGGTTTGCATTAAATGATACTCAAGGATTTCAGCGACTGCAAGCTAAGAAGCAGAATTCCCAATTTTTGTACAATCCACCAACATTAAAGCTCTTCTAATGCGGACCCTTTTTAAGATGCCAACTTAACAGTGTAAACTTCAAAGAATCGAAAACCTAAACATTTCAACCGGAAAGAGCCTATCCTTTCGCTCATCCGTGCATTCCCACCCTCTCGCTCACACACCTCTGCTATTTTCCTGTGTTCCCTCAAACCATGCTAAAGGGAGCGTCACTGCTTACTCTTTGCTTTCTATTTGACTCGTGTTCGCTGCATGTTTTAGACGAGGCCCCACAGTGAACTGCAGTAATACACATGCAAAATACTTTTTCCTGTAAAAAAGCTATGTACTTAAAAGTGGTGCTGGCCTGTAATCCCAGAACTGTAGGAGGCTGAGTCAGGGAGATCGCAAGATAGAGCCCAGTTTGGGTAACTCAAGCGACAAGGGACCCCGCCTCAAAATGGGGCAGAGTGAGACAGAGAGACAGGGAGACTGCGAGAGAGCGCGCGAGCGCTGGAGGTGTAACTCAGTGTGTAGGCCCTGGGTTCGTTCCCCAGTATCACACACACACAAAAAAGGTTATGCATGTATACAAATCGCTTTCCTTATCACTCCAGTCCCTATCAGAATTCTGGCCCACTCCTAACGGCGCCGTTTCCGCGCGACAGGAAATGTCCTATGTGGCACTAAACTAAGATATGGTCCATCTTCTATTTTGGGAACACCCTCCATCCCCGGGGGCCAATACGAGGCTGGTTTGTCACACAGCACGTTTCACAGACAGAGGGCCGGGTTTTGGAGGGGAGCACACCTCGTCCTGCATCCCGTCCCCAGCTCGGCTGCGAGGGGTACCCGGGGGAGCGCCGGGGTCGGCGGGCGGCGCCTGGGCGCTGGGCGGCGGCCAGGGATGAGCTCAGCCCCACCGGGTGTTGCCCGCAGGTTGCATCAGACGCAGCGCGGGGCCCCCGCCCGCGACTCGAGCTGCAAGGGGCCTTCCAGGCCGACCGGCCGCCTCCGGCCGGGCCCGGCCCGACCCCACGCCAGCAGCCGGCTCGGCCGCGGCCTCCTCCTCCCCTTCCTCCACTCCCTCGCCCGCCCGCCGCGGCCTCCTTACCTGCGCCTCCAGCCCGCCCTCCCCCAGGCGGCCTCCACTCCGAGCGGCCCCGCACGGCGCGGCCCGACCCGACCCAGGCCTCCTAGCCCGCGAGTCAGCGAGGAGGAGCGACGATTACGAAACCGACAGCCTCCGCCCGTTCCGCCGCCGCGGCCACCGGCTTCCCCTCCTCGCCGGGACGGCGCGCGCCGCCGCCGCCTTCACGACCAATGAGAGCACTGACCTGAGCGCGTCGCACCTCCCCTCGCGATGGGCAGCGCCGTCAGCCAATCACAGGCCTCCTGGCTGCGGGAGGCGGGCCCGGAGCCGAGGCGTTCACCTCCGCACCGCGGCGCCGGCGGGAGTAGCGGGTGTGGCATGAGCGAGCTGCCGGGCGGCATTACGGACCCCGAGGTCTTTCCGCTCCGGGCGTTAGGTGGCAACGGGCCCTGAGTTGTGCGCGATCGGTAGCAAGCAAAGTTCTATTCAAGTCGGAGACTTGAAAACAATATCTTGGAGAGAGACACACCTGCCTCTGGAAAACAGCATTTCCTGCGGTGAATTTCTGAGTTAGAGATTTCTGTTTCGGTTTCACCGTGTCCCGAGAGAGACCCGCGGCGTTCCTCGCGGGGTTTGCGGAAGTCCCCACAGACTCGTCTCCCCAGGGCCGGGTGGGGGGTGCCGTGGATATACAGGCTACAGGGAAGTCCCGGACCCTCACGGGCCTGAGGACGATTGCAAACTGCATGTGCGTGTGCGTGCGTGTGTATTTGTGGGGGAAAAGAACGAGTGAAGCAAACTTTATCCAATGTAGGATTCCTGTCGCTGTCTCGTCCGTGACAGCTGCAGACTGTAGATTATTGTTAGAATGAAATAAATTGAATTTTTAAAATTGATTCCTTTTGATATCCAGGTGAACAGGTGAGACATAATCCAGTTTGATTTATCTAGGTAATTCACAAGAGGATATGAAAGCAGGTATTTTTTTTAACTTTTTTTGTTTTGTTTTATTGGGTTTTTTGTTTTTTCTTTTCTTTATTTTTTGAGACGGGGTTTCACTATGCAGTTTAGGCTGGCCTTGAACTCACTTTGTAGCCCAGACTGGCCTGGAACTCTTGGCAGTCCTCCTGCCTCAGCCTCCGAGTTGCTGGGATTACAAGCGAGCACGGTGAAAGAGGTATTTTAAAACCAGGAAGCATCTCGCTTTGTGGAAGGCAGGGTTGCCTGGTAGGTTTGATTGCTTCCTCTTTAGCAATTCTTATCGTTCAAAAATACAGACACTGTGAAAGAGGAAATGTTTCTTCATCACCAGAACAATGGCAGCAGCTCTCTGCCTAAGACTGTTTCGAGGAATCACTAAAGAGATGATAAAGCAACTGCAAAAAAAAAAGAAAAAAGAAAAGAAAGTAGCTGGGCATGGTTGAACAGCTACAGTGATAGCTGAGAAAGTTCGAGGCCAACCACGGCAACTTAGCAAAATCCTGTCTCAAAAAAATAAAAATAGCTACTGTTGTAACTCAGTGGTAGAGCTTCTCCAGGTTAGATTCTCAGTACCAGCAAAAATAAAATAAATGCACACTCGGGATAATAACACAATGTCACCAGAAGCAGTACATCTCCACAATGACTGTGTTCTCAGCCATATTTCCTTTAATATTTTAGCGCTATTGGACTTTTTGTTGCTTCCAATACCCAAGTTTAACCTTAAGATTTCTTAATCACTTAAAAATTGTCTGGGGGTGTGGCTCGTGTAGGTATATTCAGTTATCTCTGGTTTTACGGCCCCTCTGAAGAGCTGCTGCAGCATTCTGTGTGTCTGGGCAGGCCTTCCACGCCTAGGAAACTTGGGTATTCATTTCCTCTTCAGCTGGTAGATGGTAATTATTTTATCCACTCAGTTTATAAATGTTTATTTGGTGCCAACTATGCTAAGCTGTGGGCCTAGTGTTGGAAGTTTAGCAGTGAGAGGGCACAGTCCCTGCCTACACAGAGCTTATGCTTAGAGCACTGTGAGTCAGGGCTGGCCTGAAAGATGAAAGGGATTAGTCTCAGTGGCGCTGATGAAGTGGATGTGCCAATGGGAGGGAAAGTCTGCAGGCCATGTAATGGGAGAAATTTAAGGCAAGTGGGCCAAAGGGCCCCATCTCACCCTTTGGTGAGATGGTCAAGGCCATGTGAACCCAAAACAGGGTTCTGAGGTCTACTGTAAGAGAAAGCTTTGGCAGGACATGACGGCAGATACCTATAAATCCAGCGCCCTGGACGGCCAAGGCAGAAGAATCGCACATTTGATCCAAGCTTAGCCAATTTAGTGAGACACCACCTCAAAGAATAAAAACGAGGTTAATGTTGACCCTGTGTTGTACCCCATAAGGTGTTTTTGTAGAATAATACCCCTAGTCACCAGATCCAAAAAGTAAGGGAGAAAAAATCTGATAGTTTGGAACCTCTTATTGCTTGAAAACCAGATCACTAGAAATTAACTATGCAAAGTTAAGATAAATTAATATGTATTTATTTAGGAAGTTTCTGAAAAATTAATATGGACAGATTAGCCACCTTTAGCAGGAAATCTAAACTGTATCTTTAATTTTTTCCAATACTGGGGATTGAACCCTGGGCCACTCTACCACTGAGCTATACCCCAACCCCCTTTTATATTTTATTTTGAGACAGGATCTCAAAAAGTAGCCCAGCTGGCCTCGAATTTGTGATCCTCCTGCCTCAGCTTCCAGAGTAGCTGGAATTACTAGGCATGCACCCCTGCACCTGACTATATCTATGGTATTTTGAGAACTAAAAATACTATAAAGTTAGAATCTCAGAAAATATTTATCTGTGATGTATTAACAGTAATATGCTACTGATACACATCCTTCTGCATTGGTTAGGGCTCTTTTAATTAGAAGTAAGTGAAAACCATCCCTGATCAGCCTTAGCATAAAATATGATTTGGTGAAAGATGTTAGAACTGTTCATGAAGTACCTATGTTATGTCAGATCCAGAACTAAGAACTCAGAGATACCGTGTGTGTGTGCATACTGATTTCATTACTCTTTCTGCTTACAGTTTCTTCACGTGACCACTGGCAGCCTCAGTGTTCACAGCTTCAGTCTCTAAAAGATATGCCAAGTCTCTTTTTAGAGTTCCTATTCTACAAGTACTAGGCAAGAACTCTAGAATTGGCCCAGCTAAGGCAAGACCTTGAATGGCCAAAAGGCCAGGAGGAGCAAGTCACCTGGACTAATGTGGCAGCTCTAGAGAGGACTCAGAAGAAATGGGCGTGCTGAAACAACAAAGCTGTGAATATCGACTTTAAATTGCAGATCACTCCGATGGAATCCTTAGTCACTTTGGCAGCCTGATTTGTTCTTTCTAATGCCATATGATTCCCATCCTCAAGGGCAAAATTTAGACCCTCCCAGAGTTTTACCTTTGGAAACATTGTTTGAAATCCTGACAGCTAAGACCCTAAATGGTTGCCTTAGAACATCCTAAGTTCATAGTGAGTCCTTTGCACAAAAGAGATTCAAGCTTGAACATTTGGCAGATATGAATATCTACCATAAAGCAGTTTTCTTTGTGTCGTTTTTCATTATCCTGTAATTTAAGACTCACCTGCACATAGAATAGATATATGGACATGAGCACATGAAGAGAGGTGCCTGTCATCTGCACATGAGAAGAGCTAGGAAGCATAAAATAAACTGTATTTGTCCATCTCTTAGGGTTTGTATCTAGATGTTCCCCCAAAGCCTCACGCACTCGTAGGTGGAGCTTTTGAGAGTGATTGGACCATTGGCACCGGGTGCTCATCAGCAGACTACTCCACTGGTGAGTTTACAAGGAAACGTGATTGGGGAGGTGGAGCATGGCTGGAGGAGGTGGGTCATTGGGGGCGCGCCCTGGAATTGTGGTCTCCTTCCCTTCTCCCTAGATTGCTCTCTCCACTCCCCACTGCCATGCCACGAGCTGTTTCTCCTCGGCCATGCTGCCCTGACTTGGAACCAGTAGACTGTGGACCGAAACCTCTACAAACTGTGAGCCAAAATAAACCTTTCCTGCTTTAAATTGTGGGTGTCAAGTATGGTGGCTCAGCAATGAGAAAATAAGACATCATCCAAAAATAATTTGCTAACTAGGAGCCAGCTCTTGGGTTTCTAATATCATTCTCCACTGAAAGGAACCAGGCTCCTTGGAGACTTGCCTGATTCTAGGACTGGGACAGGAAATACAGAAGATGAGCCTGGAATGGCTTGCAGTGCCAGAAAGGAAGTAAGTGCTCAAAAAGAAAAACAGTGGTAGTGTGAGTGTCTTCATCAGCTTAGGGTGCCAAAACAAAATATAAACTGGTGGCTTAAACAACAGAAATTTATTTCTCATTGTCTGGAGGCTGGGAAGTCCAAGATTGAGGTGCTGACAAGGTAGGTTTCCTTTCCAGCCTGCAGTCCCCCTGTGTGCCACGTGACCTCTGTTACACTTGCAGAGTGGCAACAAGATAGCAGAGTGCCAGTTGTCTGGTATCTCTTCTTTCTAAGGACATGCATCTATCACCAAAGCCCCACCTTCATGACCTCATCCACGAACCCCTCCCACAAACCCCATTTCCAAATACCTTCACCTTGCAATGTTAGCGCTTGAGCATGTGAGTTTGGAGAAACAAAGATTCAGTCCATAACAGCATGACAAAGTGTTGCAAGAGCCAAGCAAAATGCCCAACAGTAGAATTAATTGAGTAGCAAAATAAATAATGCAGTATTGGATTATAACCCAAGTGTAAGGTAAATATCCATGAATCCATGCAGATAGTAATAAATGAATAAATAAATGGCAGAGAAGAAACAAATCTGTCACACAGTAGAATTCCACATCATTTATGTAGATATTCTGCCCTCAGGTCTGTATATGGGGACTTTCTCCTAAAGTGTATGAAAAGGAGAAAAAAAACTAATAATATGATGGTGGAAAAACTACGTTAGAGTGCAGAAACTCCACATTCATATGCAAAGGAATGAACTTTGATCTATACCTTGCACCATACACAAAAGTTAACTCAAAATGGATGTGAACCCACATGTGGAACTGTAAAACTAGAAGAAAACCTAGGAGATAATCTTTGTGACCTTGGTTAGTTAAATATTTCTTAGATAAAAACATCAAAAGCATGATCCATACAAAAAAAACTAGTAAATTGGATTAAAAATTAAAAACTTTCAACTAGGCATAATGACACACACCTGTAACCCAGCACTCTTGGAGGCTGAGGCAGGAATATTGTGACTTTGAGCCCAGCCTGGCCAATTTAGCAAGACACTAACTCGTAATAGAAAATAGAAAGGAAGAGGCTGGGAAGATACTTCAGTGTGAAGGCCTTAAGTTCAATTCCCATATGGAGAGAAAAAAATGAAAATTTTTGCCCAATGGAAGAGCGCTAGAGAATAAAAAGACAAGCTAGTGCTTTTAAAGGGGGGAGGGCGAGTAGCTTTACAGTGGAGAAAGCTGACAATGACTACCTTAGCCAGATGATCAGAATCACCGTCAACAGTTATAAGTCATGTCAATGGCAAGTACCCTCAAATAACATGAAAATGACACTTTGCCTCTTTGTTCCCCTCAGGAGTCATGACCTCGGTCTAACCGTGATTAAAAAACACCAGATAAATTCCAATAGAGAAACAGTCTTTAAAAACCCCGACCAGGACTTCTCAAAACTGTCAGTGTCACCAAACAAGGAAATTCAGAAGTGATACTGTTTTGAGGATCATAAGGAGATATGACAACTAAATGTAATGTGGTGTCCTGGATGGGTGCTGAAACAGGAAAAAACAAACAAAAAAATATATATATATGGAAAATTTAAGAAAATATAAAATATGACCTTAATGGACTTTAGTTAAATATAATATATTGATATAGACTCTTAATTGTAACAAAGGTACTGTACTAATGTAAGACATTAATAATGGGAAACTCGGAGCAGGAAGTATGGGAAATTACCTACTAGCTTTTTGATTGTTTTGTTCATCTAAATTTTTTTAAAAACAGAGTATTGCTTTGTAACCCAGGCTGGCCTTAAACTTGCAGCAATCCTTCTGCCTCAGCCTCCTGAGTGCTAGGATTACAGGTGTACACCACCACGCCCAACTAAAATTATCTTTTAAAAACATTTTTTAAAAAGTATTTGAGTCACTTTCTCCATCACTAAAATAAAATATCCAACACCTGCCACTTAAAGGAGTACTGGGGACCCCAAATTCACAATAGCTAATTGTGCATACTTCCCAAAGGGATAAATGGAGGCTTGGGATTATGGTTTCACCCTTTTGAGACTTCCCATTAACCCTTGGGATGGGCCATCCTCTCCCACCCACTAAGACTAAACTAAGACTACTAAAATGGACACTCAAAAGCAAGATCCTTCTTAGCATAAGATCATCTCTACCCTCTTGAGACATCCCAGGATTACCCACTGCCTGCCGAATTATCAACCTCTGAATATTCTGCTAGCCCCTCCTGTCATTGTATATTCCCACTGTATTGTACACACCCAATAAACAGTGGCTGGTTTGGAGTTTCTGGGTCTTTGCCCATCCTGAGGCATTGACCTCCCAGCCCCGCATCATGCATTACTAAATTTGTCTCTGTGTCTGATTTTATCCTTTGCCATACCCCTCATACAGGCATTTGGGGATCTTGCCCAGGTCCCTGATAAAGGAGGAGAGGTTTGTTTTGGCATGTTTCAGAAGTTTCTGTCTCTGCATGGTCAGCAGCATGATGGAAGGGCCTAGGCAGAGGAAAGCTGCTCATGTCATGGTGGTCAGTAAGCAGCAAGAGAAGGGAGGAGTCAGGTGGGAGACACACTCCTGTGACCTGCCTCTCTGACCAGGCCCCACCTCCCAACTGCAAGTCGGTTATATTGTCTCCATGATTCAGTCACCTTCCAGAAGGCCCACCTATGAGCACGTGAGGCCCCCAGTCAACATCTAGAGATAAACCATAACACAGATATATTGCCATTTTATAACACTAACCTTTTAAAAGGACACTTTTAATGTAGAGTGTGGTGGCACATGCCTGTAATCCCAGCACTTGGGAGG